>QJSC01000495.1:8401226-8539027 GCA_003697955.1 Calidris pygmaea | reverse complement strand
CCCCCCAGACCCCCGAGGTGAGGGTCGTGGGCTGCTGCAGCTGTCGCGGCACGGACAGCGGTACAGCGCGGGCCCTCCCTGTGCTGCGGGGCGGAGGCTGCCCCCGGCAATGGCACATTCCTCCCCCCCCAGCCCAGAGTGGAACAGCCCGCACCCGACCGAATTTCGCGGCAAAACTAGTTGGGCGGCGGGGCAGGGAGGCGTGGGGAGGCGGAGCAGCCCATTCCCCGCCGAGGGGGGAGAAACTCCCTGCGCGTCCTGAGCCCATCCCGCGGCGGGAGACGCACAAACGCCCCCGAACCCTCTTCCCTCCCACCGCCACTGGGGCCGCAGTGCCGCTCCGCTCTGCTCGCAACGCTCTGGCCCAGGTGTACGCCTGTTTCTCGCAGTGGTCCCACACCGTGTCCCCCCTCCCCCGGCTGCCCGTGTTGGATCCGGCCCGGGGCGGACCCTTCCCGCCCGCTTCCGCCTCCCCCTCACGGTGCCGCCGGCTGCCGTGCCGGTCCGCCGCACCATGGCCGGCGTCCAGGAGTGCCTGCTCCAGCTGCACCGCTGCCTCCAGCCCGGCGATGCCGCCGGCGCCGCCCTGCACGGCTACAGCCTCCTCCGCGGCCTGGGGGAGACCTGCCTCACCAGCCCGGCGGGCGGCGCGCAGGGTGCGCCCTCGGGCCCTGCCCGGCCCGGCCGCGGGGGGGGGGGGGGGGGGGGCGGGGGTGACAGGGACGATGGGGGCCGGCGGGGGGGCGCCTCAGGGGCTCCGAACGAGGCCTGGGGCGGGCGTTGCAGCGCTGGTGTCTTTAAAACTGCTCCAAACCTGTTGTAGCGAGTCCAGCGGAGGGTCACGAAGAGGATGAGAGGGATGGGGCACCTCTGCTGTGGGGACAGGCTGAGGGAGCTGGGGTTGTTCAGCCTGGAGAAGAGAAGGCTCCAGGGAGACCTGATAGCGGCCTTCCAGTACCTGAAGGGAGCCTACAGGAGAGCTGGGGAGGGACTCTTTGTCAGGAAGTGTAGTGACAGGACACGGGGTAACGGTTTTGAATTGGAAGAGGGGAGATTTAGATTAGATCTTAGAAAGAAATTTTTTCCTGTGGGGGCGGTGAGGCACTGGAACAGGTTGCCCAGAGAAGCTGTGGATGCCCCATCCCTGGAAGTGTTCAAGGCCAGGCTGGATGGGGCTTGGAGCAACCTGGTCTGGTGGGAGGTGTCCCTGCCCAGGGCAGGGGCGTTGGAACTGGATGATCTTTAAGGTCCCTTCCAACCCAAACCATTCTATGATTCTATGATGAGAGGGCTGGAGCACCTCTCCTGTGAAGACAGGCTGAGAGAGTTGGGGCTGTTCAGCCTGGAGAAGAGAAGACTCCAGGGAGACATTATAGCAGCCTTCCAGTACCTGAAGGGGGCTGCCAGAGAGATGGGGAGGGACTCTTTGTCAGGGAGTGTAGCGGTAGGATGAGGGGTAATGGTTTTAAACTATAAGAGGGGAGTTTTATATTAGATATTAGGAGGAAATTCTTTCCTGTGAGGGTGGTGAAACACTGTCACAGGTTGCCCAGAGAGGTGGTAGATGCCCCATCCCTGGAAGCCTTCAAGGTCAGATTGGACCGGCCTCTGAGCAGCCTGACGTAGCTGAAGATGTCCCTGCTCATCTGGATGACCTTTAAAGGTCCCTTCCAACCCAAACTATTCTATGACCTGCTCAGCTTGGGGAGGGCTTGTTAAGGTGGGGGGGCACACACCAAATCTCTGGTCCAGCAGTGCAGCTCTGCCCGCCCTCAGTTCTGAACACAACAGCTGAGGGCTGCTGGTGTGACAGAAGAAGCTGGTGTTGGGGGAGAGATGGCCTGTTGCCCCGAATAACCATTTCCCTCAACAAAAATTCTTCAGTGTGTGCCCCTTCTTGCCAGCCTGCCCCCAGGTTATCTTTCCCTGGGCCCCGAGCAGGGGCAGGTCCCTGCACGATGTCAGAGGCGCAGAGCCCGAGTCCACAGGGAGGTCAGAAGCACCCACATTGAGGCGTGGGTTTTTCTGGTGGGAAGGGTCCATCCCATCCAAGGTGTCAAGAATTCTTTGCACGAGGTGACGGATGGAATAGTGCCCAGCCCTGCCTGCTCGAGAAAGGAAACCAACCCCCTGATGGTTTGTTCCCTTCCCCGCAGCACTGCACCTGTCCCTGGTGTTCTCCCAAAACCATGGCTTACTCGTCTTTATCCACAGATCCCTCGGCATCGAGGAGGTGAGTTGGTAAACTTTAATTTTTAAAGAAATGTTGGGATAGTGCTGTATGAACAGCATCTTATGTTGTATGCATTGAAACTAATTCTTTACTTTTTTTTTAACCTTAGTTTCGAGAATGCAGGGAAGAAGCGTTGAAGTTTCTTTGTGTCTTTATGGAAAAAGTCGGTGACAAGGTTCATCCTTATGCCTGTAATATTAAGGTGGGTAAAGGAAAATTATTTCCTAAAGGTCTTTGCCGAATGGTTGAAACAATTCTGGTGGGTCTCGTACTGTAACAGATTCATAACTATCCTTCACACCCCCCGCTCTGCCTTACCTGTCTCTTGTGTTCCTGTTAGAGCTGAAATAACTTGATTGTTATAAAGTGTAATTAATACAACAGAGAAGAGTGGAATTGTTTCTTCAACTATAGACTTAATTTTATTAACTTCTCTTTATAGAATGAAATAGGTATTGATTTTTATTGAAAATTAGTTATTGATATTACAGAATGATATGATATGGGGTTGGAGATCATCTAGTCCAACCCCCCAAAATATTATATTGAAATATATGGAATATAATGAAATAATAGTTGTAACTTTAAATTTATACAGACTAAATTCATAGTTTAAGTGTAATACTTTAAATGTTTCTATAGGTGATGGTTAATTTTAAATACTGATTTTTAATTTTTTTTTCCTGCAAAGTTGTGAGTTTTGCAGTATATACAGAAATTGGTGAAAACTACCTCTAAACATGAGGTTTCTTGAGTCTAGATGGCTGAATAATGCTGCTTTGCATAGAAATGCTTGACTGCACCACTGCACTTTCTGATCTCAAATTAGTAGCAATGAATTGTAAGGGATGATAGTACAGAGGTGGAAAGTTTGCAGTGTGCCTTTTTTTTTTTTTCCAGAAACTGCACTTTATTTGCTTGAGCTGGGATTTGTTATGTCAGATAGTGCTGCAGTGTTGTCAGTGAAATCACTTGCATAACTGAATATTTCTGTTGTTTTTATTAAAAACCTGAAACTTGTTAGGAACATATACTTTAAAGAGGTAGATGAATGTTAGCTTTGAATTCCCTGCTCTGCTTACAAGTATTATAATCTCCATTTTCTTTCCTATCTAGCAAACTTGTATTGTTGTTTATACAAAAGAGAGAGCAGCAAAATGTAAAATCCCAGCTCTGGAACTTCTGATTAAGGTAAAATGCATTTTATAAATCTCTCTTGTTTCTAGAAAAAGTAGAAAAACTGTTGTATTACTATAGTTGTGCTATATAGTGCAGAAAATCTGTAGGCTGCAGTAGGAAGAGAATAATAATTGTGTATTATTTAGGTGTTAGTAAGAGGTATGTCTTAACAATAGATTGTCTTTGATATTCCTCCAGTAGGTTGCTTAGATGTGGGCATGTCATTCCTTCACCTGCTAGAGCAGATGTTTTGGGGGTAGTTGCAGATCTTCTCTCTCCCAGTTTATTATGGTTCTTTAAGAAGAATTTTTGCAGTTCTATTGTGGAACTTATTCTACCTTAAAAATATTATGTACTAGTAACAATATTATAATATAGTATATTAGACACAGTAGGTGAAAGGTGTAGAAAGGTGTAGAGTAACACAACAGAAGTTGTGTTACTGTATGAGGCAGTAATTTCATAATATGCTTCCTTAGAATGCATTAGACCCTAGTTTTGCATATGCTTTTGTGCCTACTTAATTTTGTTTATGAGAAGCTAAACTCCCTTCTGGGTTATTCTGAGTCTGTTCATCTGTGAATTGGATAGACTTTATTACAGCAGGGAGACAAATACAACATGATAAAGACTACTGCAGACTTGCTAAGCCTGTGCTCTTGTGGTGTTTTTACGTACATGTATATATATATATAAAAACTATACTGCATATGTTTTCTTGTAGATTATCTCTATATAATGTCCAATATTTTATGTTTAATGTTAATATATAAATTTAAAATTACAAATATGACATATATAGGAAGGTAGTTTGTTGTTAAAATAGATTTCATGCCACTACTCTTTCCTGGAGCAGTCACCTTAAATCTCTTTAATTGAATAGCATACTTCAGCTGAATTTACACATATGAACTGTGTTTTTTATTTAGACCAAACATGTTTGTAGTGGTGATTTTAATGATTTTCCTAAGTTTTCATTTTTTTAAATCTATCTTAGTTGCTCCAAAGTTTACGACGTTCCTGTCTGATGGAAGAAATGAAAGTTGGGGAGATATTTAATAAATTTTATGGGGAGCTTGCCACAAAAAGTAAAATTTCCGATACAGGTAGGCTTTATTTTTTTTCTGTCAGTGTTTTTTGTTTTATTTACACTCAGCTTTTATTAGATTATACCCCATGGAAATGTATAATTGTCATTCCTATGGCAAGTGTGTTTAAAAATGGTAGCTGTCATGTTTGAGGGCTAGTAAAGTTTGTTCAGGTCTTCCAATCATAGTCATGCAGTTAGCTGTTTCTTAGCAGACTTGTATATATGTATGAGCTAACATGCGGGAGAAATCATATACTTCATTTAGTGGTGGCAGATCACACTCAACTTAAACATAGGTCTGGTTTAGGATTCCCAACATGAAAGAGTATTTGTATGTCTAATGTGTTATTATTAGTCCCCAAATGCCTAAATCCTGAAAGCAATTCCAGCTTTCTTGTCGTTAACCAACTTAACTTTGCTAGACTCTTAGATGACTTTCTTTTTCCAGGTTCTGTGCTAACCTGGTGTAGCTGAACCTTTGAAGTTACTCTTATATGTGTTTAATAACTATACACGCACACACCTCTGTAGCTTTCGGCCTTAAGAGTAGTCCTGGTCCCTCCAGTGGATGCTCTTATCAAAAGCAGAGGCTGCCCGTCCCTGCCAAAATTCATGAAAACCTCAGCTCAGTTGCTAAAGCTCTTTGTAACCTAATTCCAACTCCAAGCAGTTTTGTCCTCAGAGCTGCGCTTTTAGCGTGATAGTTCCTGCGTTGGTCATGCCTAATGTGAGCTCATCTGGTCCTGCCTTGCCTGATTATGCTATTTATGATGTTAAGCCTACTAATATGAGCTCTAGTTTGATCATTTTGGCTAGTTCCAGCGGAAATCTTTGCTTGGCAGGTGTAGCCCTCACAAAATTTGCTGTGCCTGCGTAGAGCCCCTTAGTCTGAACTCAAGCCTAGAAACTTCTGCTGTTGGCCTTAACCTAGATGGTACTTAAAAGACCCAGCATAACCTCAAGGCCAGCAGCAAGCTTGAATTATCGGTAAATGCTTTCTCAGTCATGTCAAAGGACATGGCCTTTATTAATTCAGTTTTATAAGCCACGTTTAAAAAGAGTAAATGTGTTTAACTTATTAATGTGAGAGGAGAGTGTGTATCACATCGTAGTATGTAGATATCTATACATATGTACATAGGACGAGGGGTAATGGTTTTAAACTGAAAGAGGGGAGATTTAGAATAGATGCTAGGAAGAAATTCTTTACTGTGAGGGTGGTGAGACACTGGAACAGATTGCCCAGAGAAATCGTGGATGCCCCATCCCTGGAACCGTTCAAGACCGGGCTGGATGGGCCTTTGAGCAACCTGGTCTGGTGGGACGTGTCCCGGTCCATGGCAGGGGGATTGGAACTCAATGATCTTTAAGGTCCCTTCCAACTCTAACCATTCTAGGATTCTACAATCCTGTCCTTGGATCCCAGGGAGAGGAGCTCAACACCTCCCTCTCCATCTCTATGTACATCATAAAGGGCTGTCTTTCCCACATGTTAATCACCAATTAAAATTAGACCATCAGGGATGGGTTCTCATGGTTGCAAGTTACATAGGAATTGCAATGGAAATGTCAAAGTTATTATTTCAGTAACTAATAATAATAATATTAAATTGCTTTCTAGTACTGGAGAAGATTTATGAGCTTTTGGGAGTTTTGGGAGAGGTCCAGCCTAGTGACATGATCAACAACTCTGAAAAACTCTTCCGAGCTTATCTGGGAGAGCTTAAAACACAGGTATGATTGGAATTTCTTTTCTGACTCTTGCATTGCTTTGTTGTTTTTTTTTTCCTTTGTGTGTAGCGCTGTATGTTGGAATACTGTTGTAACTAGTGCAATTTGTAGGGATCTAACTGGACAATCATAAATGCTTCCTTAAGGACTGTTAAAGTTTGTGTTCTCTGGTTCTGAGAAGCTTTCAAAGTAAAAATCCAAGGCCATCAGTAACAGCAAATTAACCAATCTACTGTGAAAAAAGATGGCACGTTATGATCATTGCAGTGCACTGGGAGTTTCTGCTTTGGTTTCTACTAGCTGCAAAATCCTTCCACTTCAGATAACAGTTCTGCTGAACTTTGCTTTCCTGTATTCTGCACTTTTAAGACGGTGTGTGCTATATAAATTTTGCTAAGGTTGGTCTTGGTGGAATGTATTTCATGATTTTCAAAGGATTTCTTATGTTTCTGTAGTTAAAATCCCTCCCAAGTGATATGTAACTTCTGAGTAGTAGATGTTTCTGTGGACTTGTGTTCACAGAGGTGGATGCTGCATAATTGTATTAAGTTGGAATATGTTAATTTATCTACACTTCTAGGAACTGGGAAGCCTCATTGTGAATTTATCTTAGCTTGAACCTAATATTTTTTTCAATTCCAACTTTTTTAGATGACATCAGCTACAAGGGTACCCAAGCTGCCAGTTGTAGCAGGATGTCTGAGGGGACTGACTGCGCTCATGTACAACTTCACCAAGTCTGTGGAGGAAGGTATGTTCTTTTCCTATGTGAAAGGCAGTTACACAGTTTGATATAAACTCGGCACTGGTGAGGCCCCACCTTGAGTACTGTGTCCAGTTTTGGGCCCCTTACCACAAAAAAGACATTGAGGTGCTGGAGCGGGTCCAGAGAAGGGCAACGAAGCTGGTGAGGGGTCTGGAGCACAAGTCTTATGAGGAGCGGCTGAGGGAGCTGGGGTTGTTCAGTCTGGAGAAGAGGAGGCTGAAAGGAGATCTTATCATTCTCTGCAACTACCTGAAAGGAGTTTGTAGAGAGGTGGGGGTCGGTCTCTTCTCCCAAGTCATGGGCAATAGGACAAGAGGAAACGGCCTCAAGTTGCGCCAGGGGAGGTTCAGATTGGATATTAGGAAAAATTTTTACACTGGAAGGGTTATTAAGCATTGGAATGGGCTGCCCAGGGAAGTGGCTGAGGCACCATCCCTGGAGGTGTTCAGAAGATGCGTTGACATAGTGATTAGTGACTTGGGCTAGTGGGTTGGGTTTTTTTTATGAGTTAGGTCGATGGTTGTAGTAGAGGATCTTAAAGGTTCCTTCCAACCTAGACAATTATATGATTCTATATTTTAATCATTACACAGCCAGCAAGCAGCACCATTCCTTGCTGTGAACTTAGAATGAAAATTTCCCCACTGGTAGATGGTTTATGCAAAAGCAAGGCCTGTCCAATTACATGGTCCTCACAGTCTGTCCTTGTGTGGAGTGGCTTCATCAGTGTGTTTCTGTATGTAAATGTTTGAAGTGCTGTTTTCAAACCAGAGATTTGGCAGCTCTGAAGCTACAATGAAGCTGGAATATGGTCTATACAGAGACGTGTGTCCCTTATAAGAGACGTTTCTGTTAAAACATGGGTGTTAAGAGAAATCAATGAATGTACAATTTTTTTTCAAATTTAAAAGTATTTCAGGAAAAAGCATCTCTTAAAATGAGACCTATAAGGCTTCCCAATACTGCTTCTTCATAGCAAGCTTTGGATAAAAAGTGTCTTTGTCTTCACTCTATCCCTTGTGTGTCAATAGTTAAATACTCGTTATTGGATTGTTTCACAGATCCTCAGACTGCAAAGGAGATTTTTGATTTTGCAATGAAGGCAATCAACCCACAGGTAAATCTGCCACATGTTAATTCTTCTGCATAAATGAATTAGCCCTGATGAAGAATAAATCACCTATGACGAACCTTTTCTGATGTTACAGGTTGATCAGAAGCGATATGCAGTACATCTAGGTAAGATTGTAGATTATTTCAATTTTTTGCTGAGGTGGGTACCATGCATACAATGGTGTCTTCTGTCTGTAGATGTTTATTCTCTACTGGCTGTCTTCTGTCTTCTAAGCTGATTGGGCAAAACTGCTGTACTTTAAGTTGGAATCTAAAGAATTAAGCATGTATTTAGTTAAAGTAGGCAAGGTCTAATCAGCTTATGAACAGCAGCATTACACTTCGTGCCATTTGCTCTTCTGTACAAAACCCTGGTATCAGTAGGGAATTGTGGTAGAAGTCGAAATAAGAGGAATGTAGCAAATTAGGAAAAGAGAGAAGATGGTGGATTGGGTTAAAGGAAAAAAATAGAAAGAGAAGGGGAATTTCACTGGAAGGAGGAGGAGAAAATTTTGAACTAATTAAATTCATGAAGAGAATTAGAAGTTGGCCTGTGAAACGTGAGTGGCTTATGCACAGATTGCAAAAATGCTCCAGGTTTGGGTACTAGGCCCATGGCAACTGTGAAGGGTAAAACCCTCTTTAAAGATAGTCTGCCAAAAAAAAAATAGTCATTATGGATCTTGACGCGCTCTTTACTCTCATTTATGCTTATATTTTGGTTTGTGAAATTACCTATGGTCTGAATTTTTAATTTGTCTGCATTGCAGTTGGGCAGAGGAGGGGATTGGGCATATGTCCTGACCACAGAAACCAAATTCTGGTGAACTGTGTGATCGAGTATTACTGTTAGTAACCAGTAGTGTCCCTTTCGTTTTCACTGTTAATATAAATTACTTCAGAACACAGCTTTGTTTTCCATGATGGTGTATATTTAAAAAGATAATTTTGGAGGGTTGTTTTTATGCTGAAGTGCTTAATATTTTTAAACTGATACTGTAATGGCTAGAAGAAAACATTTTATACCCTCCAGTCATGGTATGTAGACTTACCTTAAGTCCTAATGTGTGCTTTTATAGCCTGGTCTGTTTTTGGAAAGTGGAATGAGAGTCTGGTTTTTAATGAGAATTGGTTTTAAATTGTAGCTGGCTTACAGTTGTTCAGCTGGCACGCTGCTCAGTTTGGTTCCTTGCTCCTGGACAACTATGTCTCCCTCTTTGAAGCAATGTGTAAATGGTGTGGCCACGCAAATCAGGAGCTGAAGAAGGCCAGTCATTCTGCACTGGATTCATTCCTTAAGCAGGTATTGTGACTTCACTGGGATATCTGAGACTAAAGCAAAGGAAAATTTCTTTAAATAGTGGGAATATTTGGTGCTTAGAAGTTCAGTGAATCTGTTTAACAAATAATTACTTTGTTTGAAGTGCTTCATGTTACCAGCTAGGTATTTTTTAAGACTTACTGCAATTTTTTGTGGCTTTTTTCATGTTTCTGGAAACACTGAAATTTCTGTATCTTCTTCACAGATTTCTTTAATGGTAGCTAAAGATGCAGAGCTGCACAAGAGCAAGTTGCAGTTCTTCATGGAGCAATTCTATGGAATCATCAGAAGAATGGATTCGAGCAGCAAAGAGTTGTCCATTGCCATTCGGGGATATGGGCTTTTTGCAGCAGTACGTGCAGGAAACTTATTCTGATAAAGCAGCATGCTGAATGGATTTACAGCTAAGGATTTGTATACCATTCATTTTACGAATTTACATAGCTTGTTATGTAGGGAATGCTCCTGTTTCTGGATTTGTGTGTTGAACTTAATTAGCTACAGTGTAAAATATGTTGTGGTTGAAAATTATTAAAACACATAATGAATGTAGTGGGAGCGCTTGCAGAATTGTGGGGTTTGGTTACTTCTGCTCGTGCACTAGTTCTGAAGTGGAAAACCAGGGGCTTCATGTACAGCTGTCACAAAGCTTAAGGTTGTGCTTAATTGCTTAGGTACAGACAATATGTCATTAGCTCTGTCTGAATTTAGATGGTAGAATCCAGGCCACCTCTGCTCTGGAAGCAGTTCAGGTGTGTTTCCTACAGAGCAGGAATCTCAAGCAGAACAGCCAAAATGCACTGCTCACGGCAGGACACTTGGAGGTAAATTGTGAAACAAGTGCAAATTTAAAAAAAAAAAAAACACAAAACAACAAACACACCAAAACCATGCTTATGTATGTTTCTACAGATCCCAGCACAATAAAAATTCAGAATTTGGGCTACTGGGTTAAATGTTAAATAGTAGTAGCCTGTGAATGATAATTAGATAAACCACATTAAGTAAGCCACTTACTACCTTAATGCAGCTAGGTCAAAATATAAGTGAATATTAGCAACCACAATGACATATTTAAGATATTTATAGCCAAACTCCATGCTTTTCAGACTGGATTTGAAATGGTGTTACTGAAAGCTCAGGTATTCTTACAGTAAATTATACTGCACCAGTACACTACTATTATTTTAGTTCATTGCAGGTACTATGTTTCTCATATATGTAGCAAGTAGAATTCTTAGTTTAGTCAGTTTATTAAGATGTATTGAGCTCCTGTCAAGATATAAAAGATTATAAAATATTATTTTTATTGTGATTCAGTGAAGACTTAGCTGGGTTTTAGTGCTACAGCACGCGTTTGTTTGACTGTACAAAGTTGCTAAATCAGTATTATTTCTTATTCTCTGTAAGCCGTGTAAAGCTATACATTCTAAGGACGTTGACGACATGTATGTTGAGCTCCTTCAGCGTTGTAAGCAAATGTACCTCACAGAAGCAGAAACCATAGATGACCATCTGTACCAGCTACCAAGTTTCCTCCAGTCCATTGCAAGCGTGATATTCCATATAGATACAGTAAGTGGAGTAAGTGGTACTTAAAGTACCAGTCTTGTCTTTTTTTTTTTTAATGCAGCTATGGATGTATAAGGAGATAGTAGCTCTGAACTTACCTATGAAAGAAGGTGTTTCTTTATTTGAAATATGGTGACGTTTATCTCCTAGGGGATGGAAAGAATACCAGAATACTTTACTAGATTTTATTTGAATAAAGAAAATGCACAGAATGTACTAAATAAAATACTACAGTGCATTGTAATGAAAACTATGATAGCCAAATGTGAATAAAAATTATTTTTAGGTGAAGCTATTTGGATCTAGCTTTACTCTTCCCTTTATGGGATTCATACCACTGTATTGCTGTTTTTTCTTTCGATACTGAGACTTAGTATATTCTCTGAGGCTGATGCTTTGATTTTCCTCTATGCTGTCTATAATGAGGGCATTCTGGATCCTAACTGGAGCTAAGAAGTAAGTTTGGGGCAGAGAAGAGACTTTCACTTATGTTCTGTGTTCAGATTGTTGAGGATGAACAAATTATACTGCTGTATTAAATTGGTACTTTTCTAATAAGCTTAAGAGAGGTTCCACTGAAGCGCTAATCTATTCAGGAGCTACATTCCAGGAAGCTTTCTTATTCTGTTTGTTTGATTTGGTTTGGGTTTTTTGGGGGTTGGTTTTTTTTTGACATATATGATGAATTTACTTGTTAAGTCTTTTATTGCTCTCAGAGCAGGTCATGATGTACCAGCAAAGTACCTTGCTGAAATAATTTAGCATAATTCTTCACATTGATGCTGAGTTATAATCATTGTCCTTGTATGATGGTGTGTTGTTTTTATTTCTTCTAGATTCCTGAAGTTTACACTCCAGTTCTTGAACACCTAGTTGTGCTGCAGATCAATAGCTTTCCACAATACAGTGAAAAAATGCAGTTAGTCTGTTGCAAATCTATAGTAAAGATATTTCTAGCCCTCTCAGGAAAAGGCCCAGTTCTATGGAGTTTTATTAGCACTGTGGGTGAGTCTGTGATACTAACTTTGTTGTGGTTTTTTGGTTTGGATTTTTTTTTCTTAAATTTATTAACTGGCTCTAAGAGAGATTTGTGGAGTAGCCATTTGGGATCAAAAATGAAGCATTTCCCATCCTCTAATAATGAAGGTTTAGGATCTCACTGAGTGATTTTTCAATATCCACTGTTAAAACACTTGAGGAAAACATTTAACAAATGTTTTGGATGACAAAATGGCTATGATCAAGGGCAGGAGAATATATTTTGTGATAATCTGTTTAAACATAAGACTTGTATTCATGCTCTGAAGGAAATTGTGGGGAGAATGGAGTTTTACGGAAAACTGTATAAAAATCTGTTCAGTTACACCTACAAAATATTCACAGAAAGTAAGGTGAGTGTCATCTCTATTAGAAAGGCAGTCTTTTATGCTCTGGAACTTGTGCGTATTTGGAATTTTCATTTTTACTATGTGGTTAGTCAGATACAGTCCCGCAAGTGTAATAATGAATATGCCAGCATTGGTAGCTGACAATTGTAGTAGCTTCCAGCATGCTGAAATTTCATTATAATTATTATAATTATAATAATTTTTATTACTATTGTAAAAAATTATTATAATGATAATAATTTTTAATTTCTTTTCGTGATTTACAGTGACTTTTCTCTGTTGCTCTGGCATTTTCATTGTTTTCCATGTTCTTGATTTGGGATGTGGTGCAGCCAAGCACCATGCCGGAATGGAGAGCCTGAGTCCCTGTCTGTGAGAGTCACTGGGAGTTGTTGCCTTTTTCAATATGGGCCATGCCTTGGTCATCACTGCATTCAGACTCAGGAAAAAATCAAAGCAGTACTGAAAAACAGGAGTAAGAAGCAAGTTCAAAATTGGTTCCCTGTGAAACATCCTAGTTATGGCTCTGGTTTTGGCTATACATGTCCTTAAGGAACAAGTGTCCTTTTACCTCTCCCTCATCGTGACAGAGTGTAGAAAATAGAAGACTGATTTAATTAATTGTTGAGGTGATATGGATGCTGTGCCTTTTTAAGTCTGTTCAAGAAATTATTTTTTTTTTGCATTTCAGTGCATCAGGGATTAATAAGAATCTTCTCCAAGCCAATCACATTTTCAAAGGTAAAATAACTCTTTAAGCGTATTTATTCCATTTAGATTCCTAGAGTGTACATTCCAGTTCTTGAAGATCTAGCCCAATAAACAGAGGAAGACCCAAAGAAGCAAAACCAGTACCATCCATTTTGAATCGTGGCTCAGCTGTTATTAGTCTCTGGTCCCTGAATCTGCTCAACATAATGAGGACATGCCTCTTTTACTGAATGAAAAAAATAACAGGAAATAGACTTTTGTTCTCTGTGGTTCTTGTTTGCTCAGGTTGTCCGTAGCAAAGTAGGTTGTACTTAAGGTTACCTAGTTTTTTTACAGGTTAACAAATTTTGGACACTTTAAAAGTTTTCCTGAATGTTTGTGTTAAGGGAGGATTTTAAAGCTTTTTATTCCTGTGCAGCAGGATAACTATAGAGTTTCTCAAATAACTGACCGCTGGAAGGAGAAGAACTTTAGAGATTTTTGAAAGGACCTGTTTGTTTTGTGCTCTTTTTGGATTGATTAAATGAGAAAGCTAAACATTTCCTGTTTCTACCTGCAGAAGAAAATTTATATTGTGTTTTGTCTTGAGTCAGATGGTACATATGCAGTGTTTCTGAAAAATATTGTGTCCTTTCAGGATTTTTTTGGAAAAGAAACCTCTGGATCGGAAGACTCACGTGAAGCTGAAGAGGTTGGGACAAGGAGATGGAAAGTACCAACGTATAAGGACTACCTGTATCTCTTTAGAACTCTACTGAACTGTGACACAATGAAGGTAAAAGCATAGTTAATATGGAAATACAGAAGGAAAAGTACTTCTGAATCGTATCGCTGCTTCTGTAATCATAGACTTTTTCCAGAAGTCATGCTGTAGAACAACTGTTTCCTGGATTTAGTTGGAATCTGTGGCTAATAAAGTAATTGAACATGGGTGAATTTAGGCTTCCATATCTCAGTAACGTCTAAAACTGAATTCTCTGAATCATTAAAATTTGGTTTGTAAATTCAAGAAATAATTATCATTGAAATTTTGAAATGTGAACTTTTTCCTCCTACAAAGGAATGTGGCTTTGAAGATGAAAACTTTCTTACTGCAAATTCACCACTGCAGTCCCTGAATCACTTGCTGTACGATGAATTTATAAAATCTATTTTGAAGATTATTGAGAAGTTGGACCTGACAGTTCAGAAACTGGATGTTAACGAACAGGTGAGACCTGATGACTTGTCCATTAGTTTCTGCTTTTGTAGAGGAATCAAAACAGCATTCCCTGTGTTGCTTTCATTGTGCTTGTATACCCCTCTTGCAGTATTCTTGAAGTAACCTCCATACTAGTTAAAATGTTTTACTGCATATTTCTGAATATTGCATTGCAGTGTTAGGAGCTGGGAACATCAGAATCAGAAGAAGTTCATAGACTCTGGTGTCTAGTGATTTTCATTTTTCTAGTTGCTTTTCCCTTATGACCAAGCATCCCATATTATTTCTTTGAAGTATTGATGTGTCAATTAGTCATGTGTCTGTGTCAGACTAGCTAATAGCAGCTAGAAAAAGAGGAGGTGGCTCTGTTTATCTGGAAAGAAGGTCTAAATGCTTTCTGTGTTGTCACAGACCCAGTGTTCTTGCTTCAATATTTATTTTCAGGATGAAAATGAAACTGACAGTGTTTTGGTTGGTCCTACTTCTGACCCTGCTTCAAACCTTCAGCCAACGAAGCCAACAGACTTTATTGCCTTTATAAATCTAGTGGAATTCTGCAGGTACGAATATATTTTTATGTAGTTTGGAAGTTACAAGACGGTTAGAAGAAATTTAAAGTGAGATTTACTTAAGGTGCCTGTTTCTGACTTACGATGGTATACCATATTTCAGAATGCACAAGGTAATTAGCAGGGAGACATTAAGTGTGTCTCAGACATCTGGGTTAAGGGCAAAAACATCTTAGCCCATCAGCTCAGTTCTTTTTAAAGTTCACAGAAAGCAAGCAATTCATTATTTGGGTGTAACTGTCTTTTGGTATATGTTGTAACTTTTAGTATTATACTGGCCGTATGTACAAAATACCTCAGAGACCAGAAATACAGTCTTCATAAAGTAGCATGGGGCATTAAGTGAAAGGTACAGCGTTGTTTACTTGTGGAGCTCCAGCTGATTTTCTCTAGCAGCACTGCAGTCGCGGTAATTAAATGTGCTATGTGAGTATGTGTGTTTGGATAAATTTAATAATGAGATGTAGTGAGGAAGAGAAATGGCTCTGCACTGTAAAGCAAAATCAGAATCTTCCCATGCTTGTCTCAGAAGGCAGCATGTAATTATTCCCTCATTGTCTGTGGAGCTGCTCTGTTACAGGAATACTTTTTCTTGTACTGACTTGAAAATTTGAAGGAAAAAAAAATTATTCAGTTTCTTTTTTTTTTTTTTTTTTTTAATTCCCACCCCCCTTTATGTTTTAGAGAGATACTTCCAGAGAAGCACGTTGAATACTTTAGCCCTTGGGTATATTCCTTTGGTTATGAGCTTGTTATGCATTCAACGAGACTGCCTCTTATTAGTGGATTCTACAAGCTGCTTTCTGTTACAATGAAAATCGCCAAGAAAATAAAATACTTTGAGGTGAGATCTCTTTTTTCCCAATGGAGGGGTAACATATTGCATTAATGATGCAGTTCTTTATATATAGTATTTTATGCACTATGGAAAATAGATCATTGAAACTGTTACCAAGTTGTTTCAAACGTTTGTAGCATTCTATGCCTCTGTAGTTACAAGCACATAGAGTCAACATTAAGACAAGACGCCAAGTTTCTGAAGAGGCACTGTCCATGTGTAATGCTCTTTCCAAGATCCTGAGCTGAGTAAACAGAGGGATGGGAATCTTTGCAGTGCAGACGGTACAGAAGATAGCTTGGGTATCAGAAACAGTCTAGCCAGAACAGCAGAGACATATATGGGTTAATTACTCAACTTCTGGGTATACTTGTATTCTAGTCCCTAATTTCCACAGGAAATAGGATGCTGTATTGGTGGATGCACCGTCTGCAGTATGAAAGCTGTTGTAAAGTGGTGGTGCTTCATCCCATCGTGTGTATAGCCCACCACAGAGCCCAGAACGGTCCCCGCTACTGCTGTTGATGGCACCAAATGAAGAAAATTTGGGAAGTCATTGGTGTAGATGCTTGCACTGTAGATGCTGTTGTGAATTGCCCTTTTCTTACACCACCGGCATTCTTGCCACATGGATATCCACTGTTTGGGACTTTTTTTTTTTTTTTCTTTCATAGTTTGCTAGATGGGAGGTGTGGTTTCAGCTGAGATGAAGTTGACTTTCTTACTAGCAGCTGAGAGAGTGCTACGTTTTGGATTTGGAATGAAAATAGTGTTGGTAAAAGACTGATGTTTGGGGTTGTTGCTAAGAAATCAAGGTCTTCTCTGCTCCTTATACTGCCCTGCCAGCGAGCAGGCTGGGAGGGAGCAAGAAGCTGGGAGAGGACAAAACTGCTACAGCTGACCCCAGCTGACCAAAGGGCTTTTCCATACCATATGACGTCATGCTCAGTATGTAAAGCCGGGGGGAAGAAGGAGGAAAGAGGGGACGTTCAGAGTTACGGTGCTTGTCTTCCCAAGTAACTATTACACGTGGTAGAGCCCTGCTTTCCTGGGGACAGCTCAACACCAACCTGCTGATGGGAAGCAGTGTTGTATATATTCTGAGTTAACCTTCTGCTTCATATTCATACTGTGTGTTACATTTTTTAATCCTGTTGACTTGTGTTTTCTGTTTGGTAGGGTGTCAGTTCAATGAGTAGTCTTAGAAAATGTCCTGAAGACCCAGAAAAGAGGTCTTGTTTTGCCCTGTTTGTAAAGTTCGGAAAAGAGGTAAGTGATTTTGCTGGCTGTCATTCTTAATTTGAATATAAACATACATGACTCAAAGTTTCATCTTCTGAGAAGTCTTACATATATGATAGAAGTATTCCAGCTCTTTTTATTTTGCAACATAGTGGGGGTTTAAGATCTTTTACTGTCTGTTTTTTACTTAATGTCAGAAGAGGTATATTGGTCACCTATTCATGTACAATTGAGAAATAACTATTTAATTGCACATTAAATAATTTCTGGTAACTGTCTGCAGGTGATTGAGATTCCAGTTTTGAGTTGTTTATTTTACATGGATATTGATATAGCTATCAAGATCTTAAAAGGTTTGTGATTGTTCTTGACCCATTTATCTGAATTTCAGGTTGCAGCAAAAATGAAGCAGTATAAGGATGAGTTGTTGGCATCCTGTCTGAATTTTTTGCTCTCTTTACCACATGACATCATCATGCTTGATATCAAAGCTTATATTCCCGCACTGCAGGTGGGTCAAAGTGATGTACAGCTAACGCTTCTCTTGTTTTTTAAAACACGTACAAGAATTCTGGGCAATGTTAGTACACTGTTGAGCAAGCCTTCAGTGAGGCAGAATGCAAATGATTTGACTTTTGGGATAAACGAGTAAATTGTTATAATTTGCTTTTGTACTAGGCTGACTCTGGTAGTGCCTGTGTTGTAATATAATACATATCTCCTGTGCTGATCTTGAGTGAGATGTTAATCAGACAAGCTATTAAGAATGAAGATGTATTGTATGTTGAAAGCTTTCAAATATGGTTTTTTTTTTTTACCTTTAAATAACAGTAGTCAATAAAAATGAAAGACTGATAGTTTTATATTTGACACATAGAATGCATTTAAGCTGGGCCTTAGCTGTACCCCAATGGCTGATCTGGGACTGGATGCTTTGGAAGACTGGTCAGCTCACATCCCCAGACATATAATGCAACCTTACTACAAGGATGTTCTGCCTCTTCTTGATGGTTATTTGAAAAGCTCTACATCTACAGGTACATACAGGCAAAAAATTGTTAGTCTTGAGGGAGAGGAAAATAAGTTTTATATAGTTACATCTAGAGATATGAATGTAACACACTTTTTGTCTATATTGTGTGCTTCCTGTGGTTGGAACACTATAAATTCTCTTACACCCCAAAATTTACCTTTTTCTTAAACTTTGATTTGTTGGCTGCTGCTGAACAATCAGTAGTTCTAGCCATTTCATGTGCCACTTCTCTATGATTAGTCCTTTGTATCTGTAAATCAGCTTAGTTTTCACTAATAGAGACGTATTTTCCTTAATTAAGATTAAGTGAAAGAATAATTGTCACATCTTAAAAATAAAAATGGGCAAAACCAGGGTGGGTTTTTTTAAGGAAAGTATGAGTAGGTTCATGAAGTGCATGTACTAATATTAATATGCAATTTTTTTTTCTGTTCATCAGCTGAATCCCAGAATAATTGGGAAGTAAGGAAGCTTTCTCGAGCAGCCCAGAAGGGATATAATAAAGTTGTCATACAGCGTTTAAGAAAAGCAAAGACTTTTTCATTGGTAAGAACACTGTTTCTTTTTAGAGTTAAATGTGAGTTAATCACTTCTCACTGTTTCTCTTCCTTTCTTGTGTACATACTTTTTTCCTGAGAGTTATTTCTACTTTAGAGCATTTCAATTAATTCCATTCTGCAACGTGGCTCAAGAAGCTGTTAAATCAGCACAGCTGGAAAGATCTCAAATTCTAGGGTGAGAATTGGAATGAAGCAGGGAAAAGGAACTGAAGAAATCCTGCAAGTCAGTATCACTGCTAGACTGATACTTTATGGAAACAAAAATTTAACTCCTACGCCTAAAATCAGGTCCCAGCTTAGCAGTGGTGCAGTGTCCAAATACCATTTTGTGAAAGTGTAACTTTTTGGTTTTTTTTTTTTTAAATTATCTTGTGGTTAAGTTCATAGTCCTAGAAGTCAAACATACTGATTATTTTGACCAGTGGTTTTTCAAGTAGCTCAAAAAAAGTGCGGTTTTATTTGTATATTCCAGTGTGCAAACTGACTTGGAATAAACCTTTTTCAAGTGTGAAACTAATGGTTACTCATATGTATCTATATCTATGTATGTATAAAACTCTTTCCAACCTAGTGGTCTTTGAACAAAATGAATAAATTTTACATCCCATTCAGGCTGCTTATGAAAATTGGTTGGCTGCTTACATATAGATACAGGATGTGGACTTTAAGTTCTGGGATCAAAGCAAATGAAAAGAGTAGTTTTTATTTCAGATTTCCCTCCAGTTTTCAGACTATTATGTTATTCTATAGGTATGTGTTACCTGCGATGATAAAATTTTAACCTTTACTTGAGAAATGGCAATTGAAAGTCCTTAAAATGTGATGAAAATGCTTTCAAGTCTTCCCCTCTTTTGCACATCAAACCAAAATTGTTCTCTTGTTTGATGCGATTCTTCCCCACAGTTTCTTCATTTTACCTTCTTCATTCACATGTTAATAAGAGCCATAAAGCCTTCATTTACTATGTAAACCAAGTTACTTCTATATAGAAGTAACTCTTCCTTCACTAATAGAAATCTGTCGAATTATTTAGGATGACAGTCCCTCCTTGGAAGCAGTAAGGACCAGAGTGGCACGCCTTCTTGGATCTTTGGGAGGGCAGATCAACCACAGCTTAATTACAGGTGAGTGTCCTGTCAGCGTAAATAGAAATATTTACATACCTCTGCTGCCCCTCTTGAAAGTTGATTTACAGTGAGGTCTCAACGTCACTTTATGAGAACACATGAGCTTTTAAAGGAAAGCTATTTTTTTGTTGCTCTTGTTTCAACGAAAATTGCTTTTACTCATTTCTGGAGTTAAGGAGAGCAAAGTGTTCACTAACTTATTATGGAATGCAAGAAATGAGTA
This sequence comes from Calidris pygmaea, assembly GCA_003697955.1. Lineage (NCBI taxonomy): Eukaryota > Metazoa > Chordata > Aves > Charadriiformes > Scolopacidae > Calidris > Calidris pygmaea. Next base: position 8,519,130 of record QJSC01000495.1, on the reverse strand, counting down.
GAAAACTTTTGTTTAAAGCAAAAAATTACATGCATCTGTGTATATGGTTTTATTTATTCCCGCCTCCTTCGCCCTCTGGCCACAAAGCCATTTTAAAACTTTGCCCCAGTTTGTAACTCTTCAGTGCTTGTTTCAGGCTTTTTACTACAATTTTCCACCTTTTACTACAATTCTCACTTAATCCAATTTTGCAGAACTGCAGCCTGTAAATTGTGTAAGCCTCAGTAAGCTTACTTCTTCATTTGTGAGTTTAGGGTTGAAGGTACAACATGCCTTTAGTATGTCCAGGTAGTACAGCTGTATTTGAGTGCCTCCTCCTCCTTCTAAAAATAATAGTTTTCTTCAGTCTGTGAATAAGCTTTATAATTTAATTATTAAATATCATAAAATCTAATTAAAACAAAAATGGAAAAGTATAGCATAAGTACCTGACCATGAGATTTAAGGGTTAAATTCAGCACAAAATTTAGTCAGTCTGAAAACTAATCCAGTTGTTTAGAAGTTTTGTTCCTTTCTTTTAGTGCTTACATTTGTTTTTTCCACCTTTACAATCAATTTTCTTTCTGCCAAGTACTTCTCTGTTGCTTATTCAGAAATACTGTGGGAAGGTAGCATTATTCTCTGGAAATTGAACACACAGTGTTGTCAGACTTTGTTCACTAAATTAACAAGTATGGGAATATAGGGAGAGAAGGGAGTTTTCCTTGGAGGACATGGCCATAAATGTAGTCATTTCCTGTGCAACTGCAGGAGTCTGTGTGTTGGATCTTCTTGTCTGATCTCATCTTCAAGAACTGTTTATAACAGTAGAAGACAAACGTTGTCTTATTGGTCGTCTTATTGGACATCTTAAAGAAGTATTTTAAATCAAGTATGATTCAATGTCTTCTGGGTTTGTAACTGTCTCCAAACTTACCTGTATTGAAACTGGAGGCTGCTGCAACTGTCTCCTGAAATGTTGGCTGCAATTATTTTCTTCCATGTGGTGGCGAAACAACTGTTTGGATGTGCAAATAAAGCCAGCCTTCTAACATACTTCTGGTATTTGTAACATCCAGTAATTTATAAAGCATTAAAATTTTATGGCAATGTAACTGCGGTTGGAAGGTTACAGATTTTTTGACTGAGCTATGGAAATACTTCCTCTATGTTCATTATAAAAAGCTTGTGTTTTGTTTTGTTCTTTTCCGAATGCATTAGCTACCTCTGCAGAAGAGATGATGAAGAAATGTGTGTCCTGGGACACTGAGAAGCGTCTGAGCTTTGCTGTACCATTCGCAGATATAAAGCCTGTCATCTACTTGGATCTATTCTTGCCTCGTGTGACTGAACTGGCTCTTTCTGCAAGTGACAGACAAACAAAAGTATTGAAGTCTTTTCTGCATCTTTTTTTTTATGCTAACTGATAAATACTGCATAAAATAATGTCTTCCTTGTTAAGAAAGATGTGTTTTAATTAATTCATAGGTAGCAATGTGCTTCTTTGGTGCTGTTTCATGACTTTATTCTGAGTGTTAAGAACTGAAGAGCAGAATTTGCCATAAGCTCTATCAGACACCATTCTGCTTTTAGAGTTACATTTAACGTAAAAATGAAAATTTTAAGCTAGTTGATCTTCAGTGTTGTTTGGGCTCCTTCTCATGCCTAGCCCACCAGCCTGTGGGCCCAGTCCAGCAGAGCACTTAAGGAAATATTTTGCTACTTTGCTGTGTTGGGATGTTGATATCCAAAGAGAGTCCAGAACGGAGGTATCCTTGAACACACGATAATGGGTGACTTATCATGGAGTCACGGAATTGTCAGAGTTGGAAGGGACCTCTAGAGATCATCTGGTCCAACTCCCCTGCTAAAGCAGGATTGTCTAGAGCACATCACTCAAGACTGCATCCAGGCGGGTCTTGAAGATCTCCAGAGAAGGGGACTCCACGACCTCTCTGGGCAGCCTGTTCCAGGGCTCTGTCACCCTCACCATAAAGAAGTTTTTCCTCATATTTGAGTGGAACTTTCTATATTCCAGTTTGTGCCCATTGGCCCTCGTCCTATTGCTGGAAACCACTGAAAAGAGTCTGGCTCCATCATCCTTCAACCCTTTAGATACTTGTAAACGTAGATAAGGTCTCCCCTCAGCCTCCTCTTCTCCAGGCTAAAGAGCCGCAGCTCTTTGAGCCTTTCCTCGTAAGGGAGGTGCTCCAATCCCTTAATCATCTTAGTTGCCCTAACTTATGCAGTGATGAGTTTTCTCCAGCTGATAAGTGACTGCCCGTGGTAGAGATTAAAACATAAGGAAAAAGGCCAGTTGGAATGTGTGTAAATTATTTCCATGGACGTGATCTGTTCCTGGAGAAGTGCTTTAGCCTAGATTGGGAATGATTTCTCAAGTACATCTTCTCTTTTGACTCATTCTGTTCTGCCCACAGTTTTGTCTTCTCTGTGAAAGTAATGGATGCATAACCAAAGGGACTTTTTAATTTCAGGTTGCAGCATGTGAGCTGCTACATAGCATAGTCACCTATATGTTGGGGAAAGCATCTCAGATGCCAGAAGGACGTCAGGGTCCCCCACCCATGTATCAGTTACATAAACGAGTATTTCCAGTGCTGCTTCGTCTGGCTTGTGATGTAGACCAGGTAAACAGATTCATTTATAAGCGGTTTAGCTTGTTTAAAATACCCTTAAATTTGGGAATGAATTTATAATTTTATGTGAAAGTTATCCCGTTAGAAGTTACCCTGACATGTTACCTTTTTGTAAGCTGAAATTCTATTTTGGGGATGGTTTTTCAGGATTTTGGGGGTAAAGGGGGATGTAAGCCTTTTCAGTGGCGTGTTATTCAGAGGAATGTACAAATACATGAGGATTTCACGATTCAAGTTTCAAGATCCATTCAAAGAGTTTGTGGTAGTCGCTGTTCTTTACTGATGTATTTAATTTCCATATTTTTCTTTTCCTGTAATAACTTAATATGAGGTGAAATTGATTATTTCAGTATTAAATGAGTGCAAACTACAATCCACAAGAAGAGCATTTGGGAGAGAATTTGTAGCTGCCTCATTAATAGCTAGGGATGATATATTTAATTCAAACTTCTGAACTTGTTATTTCTCTTCCTTTACACAAAACAGAATAGACATAGGTTCAGCTCCACTGAAATTGCAGGTCTCGTGCCTTTTCGGACTACTGTTTTGACCCAGGTGTCCAGATTCTGTTTTTAGACCAAAGAGATTTGTGTTCTGTTAAAATACTGGAGGAGCAGGAAGCTATGTTACCAGTTTAGGTGATATATAAGTAAATAATGTCTGTATTGGTCCAAACCAATGCCCACAGGCATACACACTTTATTATAAGCAAGTATATTTAATGGTTCTTACCTTCGTGTTGCCATATGACCGTAGTTGATCAGGTTGACTTACAGGTAGAATTGTTGAAATCCAGCAAATCAGAATAAAGATTAAGAGTGATTTTAGATCAAAATACAAGCTAAAACCAAATTTACCTGTTTCCCTGGCAGTATGTTGGCGTTTCAGTCTGTGGCATGCAATGCTTTTTGTCTGTCTCAGACGATCTTACTGAAAGTTAGCTTGGAGATCTTTTCAGACCAGTTGAATAGAAAGCAGCTAACCAGATTTTTCATATATATACATATAATTTTTTTTAATCCTCAATATGGGAATGTAATACGAAGTTGATTTTTCATTTTATAGACCCTTTTTCAAAGAATATTTTTTTTGTTGTTATTACATATTTTGAATAGCAAAATGGCATAGAAATATATTAATCCTAGAAACGTAGTTGGCTTTTGTTTTCTTCAGGTAACAAGACAGTTGTATGAGCCTTTAGTCATGCAACTCATCCACTGGTTTACGAACAACAGAAAATTTGAGAGTCAAGATACAGTGGTGCTCCTAGAAGCTATCTTGGTAGGTCATAATTCTTCCTCTTCTCTTTTCTATGCCATATGACTTTATTTTTAACTAGCATCCTTTTACTACTGAAAGAACCGGGAGCACATAAACAGATATAATGCCTCCTTATTTGTCTGAAAAAAGGAAAGCAGGTTATCAATTTTGTGTTCTTTTAATGTCTCTTAACTGAGGTTTTGATGATGGATTTCTCTCTGACATTCCGAAAATGCAGGTAGTGTCTTTAGGGTGCTTGTAGGATTAATGAAACACTATTTTTGTCATCAGTGTATACAAGTGTTACCGTTTGAGAAAACCCATAACAATTTATTGTTGTTTAGACAATTATTCTATCACCCGATGACCCCTCCCCACCCAGAAAGAGAAATCAGGGAACACAAAGAGACACAAGGGTTGAAATATAAATAGATTTAATAGAATAAGACTAAATAATTAACAATAATACTAAAGAACCTGTATTAATCCTGATACTGATATAAGGTATACAAGAATTATACTCAGGCAATTATATCAGTAGAAAGCTGTGCACTCCCAGCAGTGGACAGCAAACGTTGGACACTGCAAGCATAACAGCTCTGGGAGGAAAGGCCTCAGGGGTCCAGCACTGGGGCAAAGAGTTGTCTGGACCCCTGCCATCAAGGGAGAGAGCACTATGCAACAAACTTTTCTAATTTGTATTGAATGTGATGTTCATGGTATGATACAATCCTCTTGGCCAGCCTGGGTAAACAGCCAGGCCTTGCTGCTCCTCATCCCTGCACCTGGCAATGCTTGAAAACACTAAGACCTTGAATCCCACAGAGCCTGGCTAGCTATAAAGTAAATATTTTCATGAATTCAGGCGCTAGAGCCTTCTAAAAACGCAGTTTTCCCCACCATTAGAAGAAAAATTAGTCCTATGTTGCTCAACCCAGGACAACAAGAAACTACCAAAATACATAATATTTTTACTCCTACTCTGAAGGAAAGTTGCTTTTGATGTGTGCTTAGTTTTCCTCTAAGCTTCTTCGCTATCACCAGGCACAAAAGCTTTACATTTAAAACTGAGTTTTGCACTGACCTGAAGTGGCTGGAGGCAAGATAGATCAGGAGGTTTTGCAGTACTTCTTGTAAATTAAAATCAGTGTTGCCCTACCACCTCTAAAGCAGAGGAAACTGGCTCATCAGAAAATGAAGTGAGTTACACAAGGCTTCTAAACTGTTCAGTAGCTGAGGTGGGAATAGACATCCAGATCTTTGAGGCCTAATCCAGTGCTATGAGGGCTGGAAATGCTCCCCCTTCCCTTGGACAGTAATCATTTTGAAGCTTTATTACTTTTGGGAAAGTACAAGTACATTTTTTTAACTTACAAGTAACAACTGTGTGAACAAATTGCTCTAATAACTACACTGAGACAATGCATTGGGGTTTTTTTCAGTCTTGTAATAAATAATGTTGTGTAATTTCAGAGTGGCATAGTGGATCCAGTTGACAGCACTTTGAGAGATTTCTGTGGTCAGTGCGTACGTGAATTTTTGAAGTGGTCTATTAAGCAGACAACACCGAGACAGCAGGAGAAAAGCCCAGCAAACACCAAGTCTCTTTTTAAACGGTTGTATAGTCTTGCTCTTCATCCCAGTGCTTTCAAGAGACTGGGTGCAGCACTTGCTTTTAACAGCATCTACAGAGAATTTAGGTGAGCAAACAGAGCTCTCAACAGTAGCTAACTTGGACTAGAGGTTCGAGGAGATAAAAAGAATTGCATGTAGAACTCAAATTCTCATCCGTTGGCACTCATTCTATTAATGAATATAATAGCTGTAAAATTGAGTCAGATTATTAAATTTTAATTATAATTTGGTAGTTCAGACTTTCTGCATGTGGAGACTAGAAGTTTAAATTTCTATCACAATTTTATCATAAGTTACTTATGCCTTTTAAAGGTGGTCAGTGAATCTTCATTGCTATTCTTTTAGAGTGATTTAGATGTATTTATTTTTATACAAAAATCGTGTGAAGTTTATCTTTACAGTATTTCAATTTGTGATTTTTTTAATTACATTTTCACACTGAGACCTTCTTCTACTATGTTTCTTATCATATTTATTCCTGATTTTTAAAGGGAAGAAAATTCTCTGGTGGAGCAGTTTGTGTTTGAAGCATTGGTTGTGTTTCTGGAAAGTCTAACCTTAACCCATACAGATGAAAAATCATTAGGTGAGCTATAATTAATTAACTATGGAATGAAGAAAGAAGCTATGAATTTAAAAAAAAATAAATAAACCAAACCTTGAATCTATAAGTGGAGGAAAAGTAAATGTGCTTACTTTTGCAACAAAGGAAGATTTATTTTTCATTACTGATAGAGGCATCTAGTTTTGATATCTAGTTAGGAACTCTTTGAATCAACTCCTTGCAGCATAAAAAGGTGGAAGATTTTGTGCTCAAGAGAAAGAACCTTTTCACATTTAGGATGATATACAGTTTTATGGTAAAACTAAAAATGCTGGTGGTGCTTTTGATTTGAGTCCTGATTTTTCAGTGACACACTGTAAAAATGTACCTTGATGAGAATCTTGAAGTCAACTCTTTTATAACAAATAAAATGCTTGGAAAATTGGCGTTTCTTTATATTCTGTGGAAGATTTCCATAATTTTGTAATATCCTTTCCTGTTTGCGTTTTCATTCTTCTCTACAATAGTATGTAGCTGTGTGAAGTTTCTGTGACCTCTTCCACAATACTAATGATTCTTTAGTAAACTTGCTTTTCTCTTTTTTTTTCCATGCTCTGACTTCCATCAATTAATAGTAATTAGAACATAAAAACAAAAACTGATATTACAAAGGTTTACTTCTTTCAGAGAAACAGTTCAGGATATGATAGAAGTGGCCCTAGAGGAAATATTTCACAGAAAAAATGTAGTTTCTCTAAGCATGAGCATGGAAAATAGAATACATAGTTTTACAGCAGAGGCCTCACAGTTGGCTCAAGCCATGTTGACCTGTCTGCTATTTTATTGAAAAAGTTTACTTGAAAAATTTACTGTAGAAGCAGAGAGTAGTGGAGGTAATTGACATTATCCAGTGTGTAAGTCTCTTGCACCATTTCTATAGTGATAATACCTTGATTCGTTTAACCAAGTTATTAGCATTTAATTATACATGCCATTTCTCTCTTTCTAACAGGTACCACTCAACAATGTTGTGATGCTATTAATCACCTGAAGCGCATAATCAAGCATAAAGCGCCTTCTCTGAACAAGGAAGGAAGGCGGCGAGTACCACGGTCAGCAATTTGCCATTCTTTTGCTTTTTTAACATCACATTTTGGTTAACAATGTATGTAGTTCCATTAATACTTAAGACTGAATGGGGAGTTCATCCTGTCACTGTTGCTGACAGAGATCTCCTGATAAGTTTGTTGAACCACTGGTGAGAAGTGCTGGATATGATAAAAAAGGGTCATGATGGGCATTCTTTATTCCAGCCTGGTGAGCTCAGAACAGAGAGCTTGCTCTAGTTTGGCAAGGACAGAAGGGAAAGAAAAGCATGTGCCCCTCACAGCAGTGTTTATAATAACATTGGCACTGGTGTTACAAAGCATTTGGAGGAAACTCCTCCCAAGTTTGGTTTTTTGGGGGGGGACGGGGGGGTGGTGGTGGTATTTTAATTATTGCTGTACTGTTAGGACAAGCTGCAGTAGGATGATCAGTGATTAAAGAGGGGTGGTGAAAAAGGTGGAAAAAGCAAGAATGGATTCAGTGTCAGGCTGGATATGGAAGAATGGATTCGGTATTCAGTCTCCTTCTCTGGAGTTAATCAAAATCTGCCTGGACGCAATCCTGTGCAGCCTGCTCTAAGTGAACCTGCTTTAGCAGAGGGGTTGGACTAGGTGATCTCTAGAGGTCCCTTCCAACCCCCACCATTCTGTGATTATGGATGAAGCTCTGAGTCACCTGATGGCATAGCTGACCCTCCTTTGAGCAGGAGGTTGGACTAGAGACCTGAGCTTACTTCTGACCTGAATTGTCCTGTCATCCTAAAGAAACAGGCAAGTGGAGCCTGGGAGTTAGCTTGCTGCTGTGGCATGTGGTAAGTTAGGAAACTGAATAATTAGGGACAGGGGAAAACTATGTGGGCTTATTTAAAGTTTAATCTCCATTTTTGTCTCTGAGTGTTATAAAGAGAAAGAAAGAGACCTGATTCTGCTTTTTAAAATTTTACAGCAAAGACTATGCTCTGGGGATCCATAGAAGAGTAGGGAGAAAGAAAGCAGTGCAGGATGTGCTTGTAGAAGCCATCCTGCTTCTGGCTTGTAGTGCCAGTGGTTTGTGGCTAGATAGATAAAAGGACATTTATAATGCTCATGAAACATTTTGATTTTTTTTCAACTGGAAGACTGTGGTTTCTTGGTAGATTTCATGAGGACTGTTAATCCCTAATATTTTTGTGCAGAGGATTTCCACCTACTAAGTCAGTGTGTCTTCTGGACGTTGTCATGTGGCTCTTAGTGCAGTGTGGACGACCTCAGGCAGAGTGCCGACATAAAGCCATGGAGCTTTTCTATGAATTTGTTCCTTTATTACCAGGTATTGTAAGTCATAATGCACTATTAGCTTTGCTTTCTAAATACTGTGCATGCCTTCCCTCTGTTTGCTGAGCAAACTATTAATTGCAAGAAAAATTATTTTTGAGGTAAATGTCTGCTCACTCAGTGCTGCTAAACAGAAACTGAGTAGTTGCTCATATTGGAAATCAAATACTGTGAGAACCTTGGAGTTTGTGGATATAGAAGAGGGCTTTATTGCGAACTTTTATTCTGGCCAGGAAGGAGAGCTTACAGGTCCAGAACTGCTGTTGTATCCAACTATGAAGGCAGTATTTGCTGACTAGAAAACAGTGGGAGCCTCTCACAAATTGACTTCTTCCTTGTGGGTAATTTAAGTAGTATGACCAAAGCTAGACCAGAACCAATACCTTCTCTGCTAGAAGATCCAGTTTAAAACACAAAGTTTGGGCATACCAGTCCATTTGCTTCTAATTCCTTAGAGGTTAGTTAGCTTGAAATGTTGTTGGGTTTTTTTTTGTAGAGAATTTATATTTCTGATTTCATTTCTATCAGGAAACATGTCTCCATCTTCTTGGCTGGCTGATGTTCTAAAAAACAGAGATGTTTCTTTCCTCATTAACAAATTTGAAGGAGGTGGCAGCGATGGCAATAGTCCATCTGGGATCCTTTCTCAGCCCACTCTCCGTGGTATGCAGGAGCCCTTCAGTTTACAGACCGTCATGCGGTGGATGGATATGTTCTTAGCAGCACTGGACTGCTACAATACGTTCTTTGAGCTGCGAATGATCAAACCTCATGAAATACTGGGTGAGCGATTAACTGTTGCATTAACGTTCATTCATGTGTGTTACAGAAAGCCCATCCCAGATGAGTTCCTAACTTTAAGGACTTCGAGCTTTTTTCTTAAATGTGGAGTTGATGAATTTTACAAAATCTCCCAAAGGTTTAAATGACGGTTGTTGTACTGGATGTTTTTTGAAGTAGTACATTGTTAATAGTGTATCTTAAAATGTTTCCTTTCAGTCCTAGAAATATACCTTTAAATTTCTATCTCTGTCATCCAGTCACCAGCAACTTCTTTTACTAAGAGATAGATTTTTAATTTTTTGTTTGATTTGTGATTTATTTTTTTTTAAATCCTTCCAAAGCTGTTTACCTGCTCTTTGTTAATGTCTGGAGGCAACTATCAGAAAGCAATAAAAGCAGTCCCCTGTTCACTTTGAGCCCTCTACGTGTTACCTTTCTTGAGTTCCTGATGCTTCAACTGCATCAGGTCCAAAAGCCTTGTATTTGAATTTTGATCGAGTGCATAATAATACCCTGTGTAGCCATTGGGTCTCTTAAATGAAATTATTCATGCAGGACTAAACAAAATGCTTTTTATCACTGGTAATAGTGTTGCATAGTTACTTCATATATGAAGTCTTGTACAAGTTCTAGGTAGTCCATCTGTCAGTGTCGTCTCTGTCTTGGTTTAAGACAGTACTGTAAGATCATTGGACGCAGTTAGCATAGGGCTAAATTATTCAAAACTAGGAATTTTAAATTTTTATCCTTTTTATTACACATGCCTAAGTCATCATCATTAATATGTGCTTGTAATGATCGGTAACTAGGAAGCTACCCTTCACTGCCCAGAATTTTAATATTTGGAACTGGCATAGGACTTTTCGCAAATACTAGTGTGAGATGTGCTGGATTTCTGTGTGTTATCTCAGTTTGACTTCCAAACACAAAACAATATATTTAGAAGTTGAGAAGTACTGTATCGTTTCAATCTAGTATGATTCTTCTTAGGAGTAAATGAAAGATCCTCATTCTTGGAAGCTGTGCAGTTCTTCCTTGAGACCATTGCTTTGCACGATATCCACGCAGCAGAGCGGTGCTTTGGTTGCAGTTCAAAAGGCACCATGTTCAGTCCACAAGAGAGAGATGTGTATAATTACAGCAAGTGTACAATTATAGTCCGAATCATGGAGTTTGTCACCATGATCCTGGAAACCTGCCAGCAGGATTTCTGGAAGGTAGGCCTGTTTGTATACTGTACCCTGTCTGTAGTGGATAAAAGACACAAATTTTATATGTAGTTAAAGATTTGTCTTTTCATTGTGAGATTAGTTTGCTGGAGAACGTCATCTTTAGAGGTGCTTTAATGGAAACTGATGACTAAGTGTCACAAACTGTTACGATCTTCACATGTATCAAAGAAAATTATATTGCCCAGTTGAATTTTTGTGATTCATGTAGTTTTGATTAGAGAAATTAATATTTTGTCTCTATTCCAGTTGTATATTGACTATGAGGTTGTCATTCTGTATAGAGTACTTGCAATGAGTATGTCTTGCATGACTTCTGGTGGCCTTAAATGCGTGGAGGTGATAGCTGCTTAAAAGGCAAAAAGGGAGATTGCAGCAATTCTTCATTGAATTCAGTATAATACTTGGGTCTCTTCATTTGCCTAGCTTTGGTGCAATGTGAACTATATTTTACTATACGCAGTATAGTACTTTTGAGTCTCTTAGGAAATTTACACTGTCAGGTTTGGTTCTGTCTCTTGTCTTTACTCCTCTATTAGAGAATAGTTTTATCTGGAAATCAAGCTGCTTACAGGTGTATAATCAAGACTGAAACAGGCCTAGGTGGACATAAAAGATCTTATGAGCAGTTTGATGAGATAGCATATATCCTATGTATATTTTTATAGATAATTTCTGCATATTAGCACAATTGGTTGAAAGTCACACATTTTGTAGAGAAAGGGAATGTCACTTAGTGAGAATAGTTACCATTCCATGTTTTGTTTCATTTTAAATACAAGGACTAATGATAAGTTATGAAGAATAAAATAAGGAAATCTAAATGGATTTTAAATAAAGCTTTTATTTAATGTTTTATTCTTTCTAGCTACTTGAGAAGGAATTGCTTAATGCAAGCCTTATAGAGCTTTTGGTGATGACAGTGTGTGATCCATCACACGTAGGCTTTAACACTGCTGATGTGCAAGTCGTGAAAAATCTCCCAGATATCTCAGTAAGACTCATGAAAGCATTGATGAAATCTCCCTATAAGGAATCTTTGAAACTGTGCATAAAGAAAAAAATCACGCTGCAGAGGTAAGTAGGGGCTTTCTGGTGAGCGTAAATCCGGAGCAAATGCCACTCACCGTGAGAAATGGAAAGCAGATAATGTGTAAGGTTGCACATGAAGCTTCCCACCAATGTAATGTTATTGCTTCTCTTTTTCATTAGCCTTGAGGACCTTTGTTCTGTTGATCTGTTTAATTCAGAGGCACGTTTTGATCAAGTTAGGTTTAGTGCTGTCCTTTCTGCCTGCAAGCAACTCCAGAAATCTGGCCTGTTTCATTCTGTTCTTCACAATCAGGTAACTGTTTACCCAGAAAATAATGGTGAATATTTTTATACCATGAAGAGCTTTTCCTGTGTAAAACAGAGAACAGATCAGATGAAGAAATTGTGTAAAATTAGATCTCAGTGAAGAGCTGGTGTTGAATAGGGTCAGAAATAAATGTTTTGTGTTTACTCTACAAAACTGAGTAGCACAATACTGAGCTTTGAATAATCTTCATAATTATGTCTGTTTTTCTCCAATTTCCAGGGCCAGGAGGCAACTAGAATCTACCTAAAACTTCCCTTAGTGAGCTTCACAATACTGAAAACTCAAAAAATCAGGAAAAAATCACTATCCTATAAAGGAAGCATTTTTCAAAAATTTTAAGCAGAGAACATTCCAAGTGATGGGGGAAATTGAAAAAGGAATACATTCTGGTTGATCAGGAGCAATATAGTGGGTCTGAGCTGCAGGAAAACAGGATGGAGAGCAGTTGGGGGCGGGGGGGGCAAGGCTATCTTACTCAAGAATTCTTTCTGCTAAATTTCCGATTATTTAATTATTTTACTTTGGGCAATTGAAGGAAAACAGGCCATGCAACAACCACAAGCAGTGAGAGAGTTTTTCTACTAGTGATCTAGGCTGTATTTAGCAAGTAATAAAATACTTAATTTCTGTGGGGTGTTTGCCTTTTATCCTCTACTTCTAAACAAAAGCTAGAGCTATGATTGTAGGATGGCGATATTCAAGGACCTGCATGGTTTACCTTTTGTGGCCCACCCATTCTGACTAAGCTGTTCATTTTATTTCTGTAGTAGTGTTATCTGAAAACAATCTGGAGGAGGATCAGAACCTTTTGAAGATTTTCAAATGACTATTAGTTTGTTCTGAACTTTGCATGCAGCAGGGTTGTCTGGTTAAAAATCATGTTCCTCAGTTAGAAAGGTGTCTCCTCATGGTGTGTTTGCATCGCTTTATATGAATATGACCTGGAGTTCAAGTGTTTTTATTTGCTATTCAGGTGCATTGGTTATTTTTTTCATCTTATATTAATTGTCACCTGTTTTTTCATTCCCATAGGATGAAAGGCCTCATTTCTCAGTTGGCTCTAAGCTTCTTTCAGTTGTTTATAAAGGTATTGCACCTGGGGGTGAAAGGATGTGTCTTCCATCATTAGACATCAGCAGTAAGCGATTAGCTGATGGACTCCTGCAGTTGGCCTTTGCTCTTGATGACCAGGTAGGATACAGTTCTCCAATCTTAATACTGAATCATCATTTAATACTCATCATCAGTACTCTTCTATCCATATTTTGAGTAGATGAGGTTGGTGTTATATTCATAATCCTGCATAGGAACTGTAAGGATTCTTTGGCTTAATTGAGTGATGATTGTAGACAGCAAGCATTTCGATATTCTGTTTGTGCTTTATTTTTGTGCTTTCTGGTAACATAAAAGAGTTTGGAATAGAAGCTTTAAAAAACTCATGGGCTTTTATAAGAAATGATTGGAGCGCATAAACATGCGCTTGAGATAACTCTGTCTCTATACCTTAATTTTCAGTGTGAGGAGCTAGTAAGTCTGCTGTTGAACACAGTGGTGTTATCTGTGCCATTATCAGGAGGATCCCAGAAGAACCTGATCAATTTCTCTCATGGACAGTATTTCTACAGCCTGTTCTCAGAAACCATTAATCAACAGCTGCTGAAAAACCTGGATGTGATCGTAGTCCAGCTTATGGAATCAGCTGTCAGCAATCCCCAAATGGTACCATACTTTTAACATTCGCGTTTGACCTTGTCCTTTAAAGAAGTAGTAACACGTTTTTTGTAGTTATAGGTGGATGTAAACTGAGTGTGTAGTGGGGAAAAAGTGCAGTTGGTTGCACTTTGGATAGCATTGCACTGATAGGTGTGTTTTTATTTTTTTTGTCATTGTCTACTGGTGCTACCTTCATAATCACTGGCAACCTGACATGACTTAGGCTGTCTGACATCTCACGGTAAACTGAGTGGAAAGTGCTTACCTATTACCTATCCTGAAATCTATTGATTTCAGGACTTTTTTGCGGAGAATGTCCTTCCAAAGCAAGTCTGATCGTTCCCATTTACTGTGCTTTAATTTTCATTATAGAATGGTCCCAGAGCGTGTGGACTGGATTTGGATTGGATAGAACTAAACTGGAAAATGAACTCCAACCAGTAATGGGCATGTAGTCCACAGAACTAGAGTAGAACTAGATCGAAGTAGTAAAAAGAGAAGCAAACACATACACACACAACCCCCTGTGACCTGAAATAAATACAAGGTAGAGTCATGTACTCAGTCAGCGGGCCACTTGTTTTGCTGAACAGATTTTTCTCCTGTTGGTCCACCCTACTTGCTTATGTAGGGCTTGCCTTCAGGTCTATGAAGGAAGCATGTTGTAATTCAGAAGCCTTCTTTCAGTGCTGCTGAGAAACAGAAGGGGTCAAAAAGAAAGATGAAAAGTCTACTTTCCCTTTTGCTTAAAAAGATGCTTGGGGAAATAAATTATACTTTTAAAAAACAATTGGATATCTTTTTATCCCAGATGCTAAGGTTAAAGGTGTTGCTTCCAAGTAACATTTTAAAACACTGGGAGCATAATTTTTTATGACACCAGAAATTGTCTAATTTGATTGTAGACACGTATATACTTTTTAAAAGGCTGGTGCTTGTGATGACTGCAGTGTTTCCTGTGCAAAGCGGGCCACAATAGATTTACTTTTGCAAGTGTCTCTGATAAATGATAGGCTGCTAATTTATACTGGCTACATCTGGCAACAGTGTTAAAAGTCTTCATTAATTTGATTAAGGTGAATAGTCAAATTGGCTCAAACACACACTTTTCTGCTATCTGCTGTTCTTACTTGCTTGACTTAAAAATAAATATTATGGATTACATTATATGATACCTCTTCTTAGGTTTTATGCATTTGTAACATACAGGAAGAAAAAATAAGGTTTATTTTACTGTACCCATCCAAATCTGGTGAAATCACAAGGTTGATAATATTAATCCAGTTTATTAGGTGACTGCCAGCTATTCAAGAGAAGAATGCAGAATTGAGTTTGGAAGTCAGTGACCATTAGTTTTAGTCAGGCTTTTCTTAGACTGTGAAGAGGTTGAAGAATGCTTAGTTCCTGTCTGGTATGCTGTGGTTTATGTTTCTTTTCAAAATGTATACAAATAAGTTAGCACGTGGGCTATTTCTCCTATTTTTCATCTCACACTAATTAAATTTTCAAGTATTGATCTTTTGTGTCATTCTGGATTATAATTTATTTCTCCATATTGACATAAAAAGTATGGGAAGGAAATGCTGCTTTGTACTCTGAATGAAACAGGAGTAAATTGGATAAAGTCTCTTTTTTGAAAAGTGTGTGCTTTTAATTTTCTCCACAGAAACTTCCCTTATATCTGAGATTTAAATCAAGCATTGCTATGTGATTTAATAAATTAAACTTGAGTTTGCTCTTATGTCAGGGCAGGATTTTCATAGTTCCTTAATTAGGCATTTACTTTCCGTTAAATATAGTTACGTTTAAGGATGTGGAATAGAATTAAGATCTTTTAATTTTAGATCCTTATATTAGCTTTCTGACACAGTCAAAGAGGAGAAAGGTGCTTCTAATTTAGGTGCTTTTAGGACAGAGAGTAAGTCAGACAGAAATTGAAGGGATTTTCTTCTTTTTCTTTTAACATCAACCTTTCAGTCAGGTGTTGGGTTCTCCTGAGTCTGTGATGCTTTTTTCATGGTTGTCCATAGCAGTGAAGAGATCCTGTCATCATTTCATTTAGGATTGAGGAATCTGCCTGTTGGCTTTCCTTCCAGGTTGGCAGCATTTTGAACGGGATGTTAGATCAGAGTTTTAAGGAGCGTACCATACGCAAGCAGCAAGGAGTGAAACTGGTCACAGCTGTACTAAGAAACTGGAAGAAACTGGACAGCTGGTGGGCCAAAGGTTCGGCTCCCGAGAGCAAAATGGCAGTCTTGACCCTGCTGGCAAAAGTTCTCCAGGTATGCACTGCTTTATGAAATCCAGGTAACTTCTCTAATTGTGTAGGAATTCTATCTTCTTTTAAAGAAATGCTTTTCATTCTGATGTTGTATGTTTGGGGGGCAAAAAAAAGTTGGAGAATATCGAAATCTGGTATCTTACTATTTGCAAAGTACAGAAAATATTTGGACAGACAGAAATTACTAGATTTTTGCTCTTCTTTCCCTTCCCCTCCTGTCGCCCCTCATTTTTTTTTTTAACTCTTCTCATGCTTCAGCTTCATTTTTTGCTTCTGGAGAATTGGTACGAGCACAGGGAGTAATCTTTGAAAGTGAGCAGCCTCTGATACCATTCTTTGTCATGTTGGCATCTAGTAAGTCACAATGGAGGACTTCTACCCGTATCAACAGGCTGCAGAAAGATCTTTATTTCAAAGACCTTTAATTTGTGTTACATTGGGGTTTAGGTCTTTGTTTTTTCTTTCTCTATTTTGGAAACATATTTTATCTAATTACCCTATTGGTGTTTTTTAGGAACTTCTAAAAGTAACTCTGCACAAATGTACACAAAGATTTCTTATTGAGATTTTTTTTTCTTTTTTATAATTAATTATTTTAAACTTGAATTGTTTTAAAGGTAGGTTTTAGGACACAGAATGTGAGCTGTATTGCTGTATAAGCTTTTTGAGATGGAGCTTATTATTTTTCTGGACTGGAAAATACCCAGCATTATGATTGTTTGTACTGTGTAGCTTTTAGAATTCTTTTTGATAGTTCTTTTAAAACCAAAACCACTTTGTATATGCTTTCTGTTAATTTGGTGTATTTTTTGAAATTAACAGTTCTATAGCTTATGTTTTTATTGTTTATTAATGCAATGATCTCTTTGTCTAGTTTAAAAAAAAAATCCTAATTCTTTTTATTTCTTCTGTTGTTCCAGATAGACTCTTCAGTTTCTTTCAACACCAATCATGAAGCATTTACAGCTGTTTTTAATACTTATACCAGCATACTTACTGATCAGAATTTAGGCTTAAATCTTAAGGTAAATTGCTCAATTCATGGCATACCCACTCTCCCCAGATCAAAATGTTAGTCATTCATGAAATTCCATGTTATTTGGCTTAAATTTTACCTTAATTTGCACAGTAACATGGACGTCATTTCCATTTTGTTATTCTCCTGTTCAACATCCTAAAAACCGTACATCATCCTTTTTGTTCTATGGACAGTGGGCAGTATCACAGATCTGCTTTGGTTTTTGGTGCTCCTGTGGTTTTTTTTTTCTTGCCCTAATGAAAGTCATGTAATTTTTAGGGAAAACCTTGCTGTCAGTTGCAAGTAGTTTAGAACTCTGAAGTGTTCATTTGAGAAATGACAGATAATCAGGCATTAAAAAGAAGTGGCATTTCCTACATGTCCAATCACAAATATTTGCCATGATTTTAATGTCCATGTCTGCAAGCATGAAACCAGTACTAATGAATTAATTGTTTTATGTGGCTTGGTCAGGAGGGGGCGATAAAGTACTGCATACTGAAAGTGGAAGTCCTAAAGGATGCTGGATTGCATGCTTTGGACTAGAAGACTAAAAATTTTGTACTTACGAAACAGCTTTGCGTGGTTGCTGCTCAGTCAGTCTACCGTTAGCCAGACAGAGTTTTGTACTTCCCTGTGGATTCAAAATAAATAAAGTTTGGGATCTTGCTTCATCTGCCAGGTGGTGTGTTAAATGAGTGCCTTGTGTGATTATTGTTCTTTTAAGCAAGCATCCATTAAGTCTTATTGATAGCCATGTCAACCATGAGATATTAATTAGCTTTTAACTCCCATCAGCAGTGACCAAAGCTGTTTTTTGAACTAGCACCTTAAAGATGAGCAGTTGCATAACATGCCTTTATCGGCACACTGAGCCGTTGAGTCAGTAAGCACAGCCACTGCTGGCTATTTTGTGGTCCTATTCAAAATGCTTCATAGAGGATCATTTCTTAAGTGTGAAACTGCATTTCTTTTCTTCAGGGCCAAGCTGTGATAATTCTTCCGTTCTTCACTAATTTGACTGGAGAAAAACTTGATGACCTTAAGAATGCTCTTGATCAATTTGTTGCTTTCAATTTTCCCATGAGGTCAGATGAGTTTCCCAAAGGAACGTTGAGGCACAATAACTATGTAGACTGCACTAAGAAGGTCAGTGTTTTTAACAAATATGCGGTTGGAAGCCTAAATGAACTGTATCTAGAGACAATGTTTCACAAGATCTGGAATTAAAAAGAGACTCTCAGTTCACATAAGGAATTCAGTTTTTCTGTTTCTGAGTTATATCTTTATCCAGAAGTTTAATGTACAGATACACATTAAATAAGCATGTCCTTCTGTGCATCTGCTTCTGATCAGTACTGAAAAATAATTACGTAATTGGATGGAATTGATGTGATCTAGTGTGGCTCCTTATGTATTACTTCTTTTTCAGTTATTAGATGCATTAGAATTGTCCCAGAGTCCAATGCTGTTGCAGCTTATGACAGAAGTCCTCTGTAGGGACCACAGGCATTTCATGGAGGACTTATTTCAAGCCAGCTTCAAAAGAATTTCCAGAAGGTTAGTTTGGTCTACTGGATTTTGCTCTTGTTCTCACTGAATTTTTGCTGAAGCAAGTTTGTTTCCTCTACTATGTTGTCCTTCTAATAGTGATGATTTATACCATAAAGTTTTACAGAATGGTTTTAATTCAGATTTTGCTTTTGTTTTCACATCTCCAAAATATTTCTGAAGCCAGAACAAGTGACACCAACTTCCATAGGACCCTTCCAATGCCTGGGCAAATTTTGTACAGCCTTCTGTAAATTAGCTTGTTCTGGAAGAATTCAGTTAAAGATAGTAATTTAATTGTGTGTGATACCTATATTTGCTGTCCCTGCATAACCACACAGTCACTTCAGCAGATAGCACTTAAACCGACAGTGAATTGCTTTGTTCAACCCCTTTGAAAATAGAACAGCACATTTATTTAATTGAAAGTTTCCCAGGCGATAAATGGTAGACATAAACATTCTCTGTCCCCAGAAAAGGTCTTCAATCTCTTCCAAACCCAAATATTCCAATTCATGATGGGCTATTAAGTAGTGACTATTGGAGCATGTATTTTCCTGGACATTTACCTTGGGCCCAAATCCCATTATTGAAGTTTTACATTTTATAAAATTATTGAGAACAGTAATTCGTCTAGTAGTGGAATACTTGATAGGCCACAAAAAGACCTGATAACAGTGTAGTCTCCTCCTTTTTTACCTTCTTGTTTGCCACCAACCTTTACTTGTACCAAATCAATATTTTTTTAATTGTTCACCAAAAAAGGGACTGAAAAAGCTAATGATTGCTTTTAAATTAAACTAAGAAAAATTCACAAACCAGTTGACCATCTGTTGCAGAGTAAGAAGCTGAGATTTTCTTTAGAGAGCTCCACAGTAAGTGGGTGATTCAGCCTGATCTTGCATGTCTTACAGGATGATAAACCAAGAGGGTATGAATGGAGACAGTAAAAATTTTACATGTCGGGGGGTTTTGAAACGTAAATGGAGTCTGGTAAAAGAGTTTTCATCTTGATATTTCTATCTTGTTTAGGAGCACTGCTGACAAACAAGTGATACTGTTGAACACTGTTCACAAAATGTTCCAGAGGGAAGACCTTCTTTCAAATACTACCCGTCAAGCGTTTATGGATCGCTCCCTCCTCACTCTCTTGTGGCACTGCAGCTTGGATGCACTGAGAGAATTCTTTGGCAAGATTATAGTACAGGCTATGGATACACTTAATTCCAGGTTTACAAAGGTATGAATTGCTTCTTTTTTTTTTCTTTTTTTTTTTTTTTAAGATTGGGGAAGGTCTAATAATATGCTGGTGTTGGTATGTACATTTTGCTTAACTTGGAGTGAGACACTAATCAAAACCATTTGCTTTCAGTTTCCTGTGTCTTGGAGAAGATGTTTGTGCCAATTACATAGTTTGGTTATTAGTGAGAAACATTTCTTTATTCCCCAACCCACTGTTGCTTTGAAGTTAATGTATGTTTGCGTATCTGCTGTGTATAAAAATTGAAGTTTTAATGTTATCTATATAGATACCTAAAGGGGTCTGAAGTTCTGTCAAAAGCAAACCCCGTTCTAACTTTGAAATATAAAAGCTGGATAAATTTTAGCCTGGTACTAGGTTGTAAGAGAAGTATTCAACCTCCGTAATGAAAGCTCTTAAACTAGGTGCCTTACTTCTAGAGAACGAAACACATCTAATCATTGCAAAGATTCTTAAGCAAGGGATTAGGAGCTTATGATGATCCTTTCTCTATTTACAGCCTATCCTCTATCTTAAAGTATAGTTACAGGCAATGATTTTATTGTCAGTGGAGGCATCTGCTCTTGCTGTAGTTCTTCACTCCCGTGGTTTTGCTGATGCAGCTGTTCAAAGGCAGCAGGGCAAACGAGATGCTGAAATTATCCAAATTTACTAACAGTTATTAAAAACAAAATGATAAAACGAAGACTTATGTAGAGTTGCCCCCAGCACGTTTCTGTTGCTGTAGATGTTGGCACCAAAGTGAGGTGCTTACAGAAACTCATGAATGATACCCAGGATGGTGACAGGTATGTTTTGCCTACAGTTGTCATGAGCCGTCACTTGGTATTCTGCTTATTTCACTCCAATATCATTATGATGATTTAAGCCAACTGTAGTTAAGATAACTCACCTGATAAAGAGCAGGTCAAAATAGTTTTAGTAACTGTATTAGACAGGAACTCAGAATCTGTCAGTCTTTTATTATGAGCAGCTCTTTTCTCTGCTTTAGAAGGTAGAGGTGAGCTGAAGGCTGTTAAGTAGCTCTGCAGTTACTCTGATTTCTACTAAGGAAGGGCAGGGTCTAGGAAATCTCTTTCTGAGCTCTTTCTTATTTGTTTCCAGTCCAATGAATATACTTTTGATACACAAGTTACCAAGAAAATGGGGTATTACAAGCTGCTGGAAGTGATGTATGTGCGTCTTTCAAAAGAGGATGTTTACTCCAAGGACTCTACAATTAATCAAGCTTATCGTGGCTCTGTGAACGTAGAAGGAAATGAACTTACCAAAACACTAATAAAGTAAGACTACTATTTCTTTTATTTCCTCCTAATTTCTAATTAGGTTTTGGGCAGATACACTTTTAAAGTATGCCATATAAAGGAGAAGATTGATTTACTCAAGAGTAAATGTTATCTGTGATGTAGCTTTCAATTGTGCATGAAATACAGAATATTGAATTTAGATTGGAAGAATGATCTTTAATGTAGACTGCAATCTTATCCGGATAACTTTTGCCTCCTCTTTTTGCCATTTCTATTGGTTAAGCTTGTGCCTTTATTTTTGCTTTTGAATATGGTTCTTGGCCTTTGTGTTTTCGCTATTTCAGTTTCAGTATACTTAACACTTTCACGTAGAGATGGTTCTGTGTTGTAAGATTGGTGTTTATATGATTGATTGAGAAAATGGGATGGATTTTCAGTTACATTTCATAATATAGCAGCACACCCAGTAGGTGTAATTTTAATCAACACTGCAGAGGGTTACAAAAGATTAATACTGAATATATATACTAATTAATATTATTTAGCTAGTTTAATATTCTGGGGAAAAAAATCTGATGCCTGAATTGCTGCTTTGGGGTTTTTTTTTCATTTTGTTTTTATTTTATTTTACAATACCATTTCCTATGAGGACTTTAAAAGAATTTCTTGGCTACGATTTACAGAAGATCTATAAATGGTTATGGGGAAAAAACCTATAAAAATTGCATCTAAACTGGTTTTCTCTGGCTAATCTATAGCATAGCTTGGCATGCCTGTCTATTCATAATTTCTTAGGAAAGGACCGAGAGATTTATGCATGTATTGGAACATATCTCCATCTTATCTGAAAATGGCCTGTCATTGTATTCCTGACAGTGAGGACTGCTGTGTAAATAATTGGGGAAGTTGACTTTGTCATTGCTGAATGGTTCTATTTCAGCACAATACGCCTGCAGAGAACTTGAGCAAGTCTGAGGTGGCTTAATGCTGATACTGCTACAGTAATAAAGATTACTTGAAATTCTCTTCACTGATCTCTGATTGGGGCCTTTCCCGTGCTGCTTTAAAAAAAAAAATAGACTTCTGATGGTGTTTTCTTGCCTGTTTGTATTTTAAGGTCATGCTACGATGCCTTTACAGAGAACATGGCAGGAGAGAGTCAGCTGTTGGAGAAGAGGAGACAGTATCACTGTGCAGCATATAATTGTGCTATTGCTGTTATCAGCTGTGTCTTCACTGAAAGTAAATTTTATCAAGGTTTTCTTTTCACAGAAAAAACAGAAAAGGTGAGAAGCATGAGCATGAGCCACAAAGTGATTTTACTTGATTGCAATAAATCCAAGAATCAAACCTGAATGATGTGCCATTATATTAACAAACCACCCAGTGAGGCACTTAGAAGGAGTCATAGATGACTTTCTTGCATCCTTCATGCAATATCAATTGTTGATGAAAGTTTTACCATCTGTTTGGGAATGAATGAAGTAGTGATACATTTATCCAGTTTTCCCTCCACTCTCAATTAATTTTCTAAAATATGAGAAAAGACCCTATTGTTTAAGTTTTCCAGTATATTCAGCTTTACAGAGCACATTGCCTGTGCTGTGAATTCTTGAGTAGTTGAATAACAAGATTTTCTTAAAAGTATTGGTCTAGAAGAGTAAACACCATATTTTCTATATTGTGCATTGATCTGTTTTTTTTTTAAGAAGAAATACGTTCAAAGCAATTGTTATCGTGTGCAGAATTATAATTTTGGTATTTCCAAACATGCTTCGGTTTGCAGAACTTGCTGATTTTTGAAAATTTGATAGACCTGGAGCGTCAATATACATTTCCTGTAGAAATTGAGGTGAGTGGAGTTTCTGGGCTTTAGTGTTTCTAAGTAAAAAGCATTGCTTTAACAGTGTCACTGTAGACTGGGTCAATTCACATACAGAGAAAGAAAATTCTGTGGTGAATAAAAAGTAGAGTATTCCTATAATGTTTTAAAATACATTTTTCTGAGAGAAATACAGACTTGAAATTTAGCACACACTTGCAGTGCATGTAACTGTAATACACTTTTTAACACACTGACTCTACTAATGAACAGCTGTAGGAATAAGTAATTTAGCTGTTGTTCTGTAGCATTAATTATGATAATTTATAACATGGGATTTCCATTCATGTTAAATGGCTTTGATATTTTTTTGGCAGTTCTGTAAATAAATAATTGTAAATAAACTGTAAATTAAAAAAAAAATTAATTTTCAAACTTTATTTCTTGCTGTTTAGGTGCCTCTGGAAAGGAAGAAGCGCTACATTGCTATTAGAAAGGAGGCCAGGGATGCAGGGAGTAGTGATCAGGGTATGAAAGTCATTTATGGCTATGAAAAAAATGCCTTCTTACCTTTCAGACAGTGTTCACTGATGTGTTGCTAACTGGCTTCTACAGGATCAGGAACAAATAAAAGGATTTGATGTACTTAATCTAACAAGCAATTCCCACCCACCCTCAAGTTTTAGTGGCCAATAAAAGCTTGCTTCTTGTAATTTCCTTCATTAATGGTTTATTCTTTTTCCTATTTAGATGAACCCAAGTATTTAGCTTCTGCATCATACATGATGGATAGCAGTTTGAGTGAGGAAATGAGTCAGTTTGATTTTTCTACTGGAGTCCAAGGTTTTTCTTATAGCTCCCAGGATACGGCTAGCAGTGCTCGTTTCAGGAGAAAGGTAATTTACTGACTTATGTGCACTGAGGAAGAAAAGTTTTATACTTTCTAGCAATTGCATACATTTATTGGAGTTGAGAGAGAAATTTCCAGTCTCCTATATTTGTTCTACTTACCTGAGAATGGGTTTCTCCAGAAGATGAAGGAAGGGAACTTGAGCTGTGTTCTGTTGGTCATATTCTTCTTCACTCTATCCACTGTATACAGGTGGAGAAAAGCAGTACTCTACCTTGGATTTCTAAAGACAAGTAATGTGAGTGAAGTCCAGCCTGAATTGTAAAAATGTGGCTTTTGACTTTGAGCACGATCAGGATTATCCTGTGGTGGCTGTATTTCTGTTAGGCACCCAGTTTCTTCAGTTCCCTCCTCTTTAGGTGTTTGAAGGCACTTGACCAAGCTGAATGTATCAGATGTATGGAATAAGTGATCAAACACTTTATTATTTTTGTGTTGCTGTTTTGGTGCCTTGTATTTAACTGTGGCTCTTGGAAGAACAGCATTTGATATCTTTTATGACTTTAAGTTGGGTTCCTTCTGCAGTCAAGAGATGTCTCATCAACAATGATAATGATAGGATAGATATTTGCTATAAAACAGAAAGAAAGCTTGTAAAAGTGTCATCGACATTGAAGATGTAATCTGTCAAAGTAACTGTTAACATTGGAAAAGATGAACTGTTTTTATGTTTTGGAGGAAGGAGGTGTTTTAGCTGCAATGAGGTTAACCAGAAATATACTTTCAATCTGCTTTGTGTAGTTATGTTGCAATTTCTAACTACAAACAATTTTCTTTTGTGATTTACTCTGTGTAGCAAGAGAGAGCTGCTGTGGTTGCTAGTCAGTGTGAAACAACAAATCCATAAAAATAGGGCTTTCCCCCCTGTGGAAGGTGTTAACACGTTCTTTCAGCTGTGAAGTGAAATAACTTCTGTGAAATGAAATCATTTCTGTGAGGTTCAGCTAACTCCTGCTTCCAGCAGCTGCCACACCTATTCTAGCAGGTCGTAAAGTCAAAGTAACATGAAGCTGACACAGAATCACAGAATCACATGGGGTTGGAAGGGACCTCTGGAGATCATCTAGTCCAACCCTCCTGCCAAAGCAGTCCACCCAGAGCAGGTGTCACAGGAACGTGTCCAGGCGGGTTTTGAATGTCTCCAGAGAAGGAGACTCCACCACCTCTCTGGGCAGCCTCTTCCAGGGCTCTGCCACCCTCAAAGTAAAGAAGTTCCTCCTCATGTTTAGGTGGAACTTCTTATACTGAAGTTTGTGCCCATTCTGTCTTATCCTGTCACTGGGCACCACTGAAAAAAGACTGGCCCCATCCTCTTGACACCCACCCTTTAAGTATTCATAAGCATTGATCAGATCCCCCCTCAGCCTTCTCTTCTCTAGACTAAAAAGACCCAAGTCCCTCAGCCTCTCCTTGTAAGGGAGATGCTCCAGGCCCCCTGACATCTGCTGGCACAGAATGTAAAAGATGTCCACAGCTGGTACATGTATTTGGGAAGGGTCTGAACAGCACATTTGATGTATTCCCTGTTGCACACACTGAGTGTATAGTCAAATCTGTAAACACAGGTAAGATCAGAATGACTCATGGCATTATCATGATTTAAAAGAAAGTGCAGTGGTGTTATTAATCATAGTAACACTTTTTTTTTCAGGAGCCCACAGAATACAAGGTTTTAAATGATGAGATGGAACTGGAAATGGATGAACTCAACCAACATGAGTGTATGGCTTCTATGACCACTCTCATTAAACACATGCAGAGGAACCAGATCACACCCAAAGTGGAGGAGGCCAGTATTGACCAAAAATTTGGTATTTTTTTCACTAATTATGCCAAGAAAAGCGAGTCATGATTGAATCCCGTCATTTGTTAATTTTCTTGGCTATGTTATAATGAGACCTGTGTGGCTTGAGCTGGGGGCTTTTTGGCTTGATAAGCCTGTTTGGTCCAGGAAGTGAGTTGATTTTTGCTCCTCTCTTCTAAATTTCAGGGGACAATTCCAGTAGATCTCCCTCTTTGGATGAAATTTCTGCATGGCAAATTAGGAAATCCATCAGTACCACTAAATATTCGCCTCTTCGTAGCAAAACTTATTGTTAATACTGAGGATGTGAGTAATTTTTTGGTCATATTTTTTCTGTTAACATAAGAGCTTGTATTATAATACCAACTCTGTAGCTCTTGTGGGGTAAAATCACATCAGCTGAGACTTTTGGGGCATTCAAATTGAGCAGTTTGCTGTGATAAAAAGGAGTGCATTCATTGCCCAAAATTCCAGATAGTGCCAGTATTTTGAATGTAATATAAGTACTTCTTCTCCCAAACTCTACTTCTGTAGGTAGACGGTGTCCACGATATGTGTCTTCTGTAAAGTATAAGTAATTGATTTGTTGATACTGAGTAAGAGATATGGCTGATTACATTTGCCATCTTTGCAGGAACAGATACAATGTTTAATGGTCACAGATGAATCTTACGGAAAACCTTAGAGCTAAATGATGTTCTGATTGCAGAAAGATATTAAGATAGCATAGCGTGTCTTTGCCTGAGAAGAAATGTTTTCTAACTCTCATTCTTGGGTAAAATATTCTTATCCTATTTCATATAGTGATTTTAAAGCATAGTGTTTCTGTCTGAAATATTACAAACACAAAATACAAAAAGTCTGAATTTCAGAACTAATTCAGAAAGCTCTAACGCTTGCTTAATGATACCTTCTTAGTAAAGCTGTCTGAAACGGGAGACCAGATAAATGGCATGCTCTTTCAAATCATTTAGAGACAGGTTTTTGAGTGAGAGCCATATTATGTGGGCTCCAGTGAAATAATTAACTTTATGGGAATTCTTGGTTAAAGGTTTCTACGAAGTGAGGAATGTAGTTATGGATCCTTTTTATTCTAAAATTTTTGTGGTTATTGCTTCAGAGGTTAAGCAAAGTGATAAGAGGTTGATTTAGCAATCTTACCTCTAATGATTATTTAACAACAGGCTATTGAACAGTTGGATAATTTGTACTTGATCACTGATTCTCCTGCTTTCCATAGGTTTTCCGACCTTATGCAAAGCAATGGCTTGGTCCATTGCTGCAGCTTGTTGTTTCTGGGAATAACGGAGGTGAAGGCATTCATTACATGGTAGTGGAAATAGTAGTTACTATCCTTTCCTGGACAAGTGTGAGCACTCCCAAAGTAAGGAAATGTTAAATTAATTTTTATTGTTATTGTAACTATTTGGTAAGGAATGAGTGAGTTTTTTATTATGTGCTTTTAATAATTTTCTACATCAGTCCACTGTTTATTTTATGTATTAAATTCAAAAATGCTTTCATAAAACAATATATGTCTTCACATTGGAGTCACTATGTTTATTTTTGCTCCTGTTCATTTTAGGGCAATATTAAGGATGAGATTTTAGCTAACAGATTGCTTGAATTCTTGATGAAGAATGCCTTTCACCAAAAAAGAGCTGTGTTCAGACACAATCTGGAAATCATAAAGACAGTTATAGAGTGTTGGAAGAACTGTCTCTCCATACCTTACAGGTAAGCATTTAGACAATTGCTTTCATTTATCAATATTTCAAGACTGTAAGTGAACATTAACCAAAGGAGATGCAATTCAGCTGAAATAGTAAACTTTTTGCCCTAGTGTTGACAGTAGAACTTGAGAACTAAACTCTCCAAAGGTTGTTACTTAATTTGCAAAACAACAAGGAGACAGGGAAAACATATAGAGGATTGCAACAAAGCAGCAATAAAAGCAGGAGTAATCTCTGCAAAGATTTACATTTTATTTGAAATTTTGGATATTAGCATTGAATATTGGTGCACTGTTACTAAGACTTCTGTGATCTGCTGTGCTCCTGAACTTGTTGCAGAGAATTTCTGTGGACTTGCAATCTCTTTTTAGGTTTGTGTCTGGTTTTTTTTGGCAAAGACTTCTTCATTGAAGCTAAATACTTACTTCTTTCTGAATATATGCTTTTTACTGGTTTTGATAGGAGTGTATATGCACATATATGTACTTTCTGCTGGTTTTGGTGGAGTTGTGTGTGTGTCTATATCTGTATATACACTGAGAGAGTGATTTATGGTGTATATATTTTGGATTTTTCATGTCAATCATTACTTTTATGTTTTTATCCAACAGTTTAATATTTGAAAAGTTTTCTAGTGGAGACTCTGATACAAAGGACAACTCAGTGGGAATTCAGCTGCTGGGAATTGTTCTTGCTAACAATTTACCTCCTTTTGACCCAAAGTGTGAAATAGATCGTGCCAGGTGAGAAATGCAGCTTTTTGGAGAATGAGGTTGATAAAAGCTTAAGACAAAGAGAGCAAGTCTAACTTGTCAACATGAAGTATGGGAGCTGGATTGTTCGTTTATTGGAATTGTTTGTCCCATCATCCCTCTGCTATTGTCTGTCAGATGTAATGCTTTGCTAGCTGCAAACTGCAGACCATGTTTATTTTGGAAAATATTTAGAAAGGTGTAAGCTTTTTTACAGTGGGCCCCAGGGTTGCAGTTTCATGGGAATTAACAGTCGGGAATTGCCAAGTCAGGGAATTTGTGACACTGCAGGTAGAAATCCATGTTGTGCTGTATTCAACTCTTCTAAAAGCAGTCACTGTTGCTCTAAGCAGCTCGGGTGAGTTTTTTGAGTTAAAAATTGGGTGTGCTGGAGTAGTGGCTTACAGCAGGTCTACCTTTTGTGTTAGGTATTTCCAAGCTTTGACCAGCAACATGGGCTTCTTAAAGTATAAAGAAGTTTATGCAGCTGCAGCAGAAGTGTTGGGACTTGCTCTTCAATACATTGCTAAGAGTGAAAATGTAAGTGAACTGCATTGTGTGTTTGACCATTCCTGTCCTAATTCTATATACATCTTCTGTATGACTACTCAATTCCGCTGCAAAAATCAATGTATTTAAAACTCAACAGTCTTTATCCAACAGATCGAGTTAAAGGCTTAAATTCAAGAGGGAAAGAGTTTGAGAGCAGACTAACTGCAGAGTTTTTGCTCTGCTATTTTGGAGCTGACAGTGAATGATCTCTTTCTAAGGCTTTGTTCAGCTTTTGCCAGCCAGCAATGCTGGCATGGTAGATTTAAAGTTGATTTTATTTTTTAAAGAAAAAAAAAAAGCAAGTTGGGAGATTTGGCGCTACCTTTTGAATAACTGTATCTGAGGACGTTTAATAACTTTTTGTAAGTAAGTAAGTTTTGATGTAAAATTTAAAGGTATTATACTAGAACTAGGTGACAGTGCTTGATGATCACAGAAATCAGTTTGAGACAGGTGCTAGAAGTACTTCTTTACCCATCAGTTACGGAACTTCTGGAATTTATTGCCAGAAGAGATACAAGGGGTAAATAGCATCATCAGGTTCAAAGAGAAATTAGGCAAAGTCATGGACAAAAAAAATCCATTAACAGGTTCTAAAAACAATAGACAACAATGTACACTCCGAGATCCCTGATTTAATGACAAATGTGTGTTGTGTTGTACAAGAGAAAAGGAGGACAAAATGTAGTCAGCATTCTGCAGCTGCTGTTGGAGACAAAAACACCAAGATGTTGGTTAGGTGGATTATTAGTCTGATCTTGTAGGTTATTCTTACTTCTTTCCCCATTTAATTGCATTCTTGCTGTTCTTTTAAAGTTTGTAGAGCATATTTCCTAAATTTAATTCCTACAGTCTTCTCTTTCACAGTCTTCCAAGTTCCATTATAAGCAGTATTTTGAATAAATAAGCAAAGATGGTGCAAATATTTTATCTTATACAAAGCTTATTTCTTTGATGTTAAGTGAAGGTTGATGATTACTTTTCACCTTTTAAGTAAAAATGTCTGCTTTTTTACATTCATTAATTGGAAATCTGCCATGCTGAATGAGAAGCTACTTATTATTTATGTAAGTATACTAAGCAACTTAAATTTCAAAATCAAGGCGTTGGTTCCAAATCAATCAAACCAAGCTCACAGATGTATTGTTTAAGCAGGCAATCGTGTTTCAGCCAGGCATAGCTGTACAGCAGCCGTGAAGCACCATAAATGTCAAGATGAGGTGGATGGATCTTACATAGCGAAGTGTACTAGAACCACAGTACAGCAGCACAACTATGTGTCATTAAAGTGGTTATGAGTTTCATGGCTATGCTTGTCTTACTGTCTTTCCCATTTTCAGGTACTTGAAGATCCAGTTTATGATTGTGTCGTAAGGCAATTAAAACATCATCAGAACACCCAACAGGATAAGTTTATTCAATGCTTGAATAAAGTCGTTAAGAATTTTCCGCCTCTTGCTGACAGGTATGTCATAATTTACATGGTAGGTTCATTGTAGATCTAGAGGAATAATAGAAAATACTGTGTTTTTCTTTCTGTGCTTCTGGTTATGTTAAGGTTTGTGAATGCTGTATTCTTTCTGATACCTAAACTTCATGGTGTGATGAAAACGTACTGTCTGGAAGTAATAATGTGCCGGGCAGAAGAAATACCTGATCTCCACTTGCAATTAAAGAGTAAAGACTTTATCCAGATCATGAATCACAGGTGAGTGGTCATGTGATTACAAACACGAATGCATAGTTGAAATTTCTGATAACCTTCACTTTTACCTTCAGAAGCATTTATAATTCACGTTCACCTTCTGGTCACTGCTCTCCTAGTATGAGCTAATGGAATCTGGGAGTTAAGATGGTTAACTCATACTGAAAAACAAACTAAAAAACCCTAAATAGCACTAAGGTGAAACACCACTGGGATGTGAATTTCTGTAGTATGTATTAGGTTAGTTGTATTCTTACTCTTTAAGCCCTTTATGCAAAAATAAATATTACTGCAGAAATCTAAACTGGTCTTCTGGTTCTGTGTGTAGCAGTGAAAAGAAAAGCAATGTGACCATTCTTTTTCTCCCCTCTCCTTTTAGGGATGATGAAAGGCAAAGGGTTTGTTTGGATATAGTGTACAAGATGCTGCCTAAATTAAAGCCACTAGAACTTAAAGAACTTCTTCCTGGAGTGACAGGGTTCATTTCTCACCCTTCGGTAATATGTCGACAGCGCATGTATGATATTCTGATGTGGATTTATGATAATTACAGGTGTGTATTCACTGCAGATGTTTTCTTTCAGTGGTTTGTCACAGGCAGAGTGAAAGTGCTTGTAATGTTGTCTTCCAGCTTCATGTCCCTCGGTGCAGAATTTTTCCAGTTCTCAAAAGAATAAAGCCTGTGGTTTGTCTAAATAGTTCTGGCCTTTGATGGCAGTTTTAGAATTTCCACTAAGGGACAAAGGCATAGACCTGAACTTTAGCCCAGAACTAGGATGTTGCATTGCCACGGCACGGTGGCATAAGAGGTCTTAGCTGTGACTCTCCCGCTTTTTATCTTGTTGCTGAAATTGGTAACTAGAAAGAATTGTACACTACAGAAATTTGCTTATAGGTCGAAGGTGTATTAAGGCACTTTGGCATGAATGATCTGGAGTCCTTTAATCTGGTTGTCTAAAGATGTTCTTTCTGTCTGACCCCTTTAAAGTAGAGAACAAGCATGTACTCGGTTTGACAGGTGGGTTGCTGTTGAATCAACAAACTTAGTTGGGTTCTATTATATGCTTTTTCTCAAGATAACTATTTGGATGGATAATTGTTGTCAAGAAAAAGTACAGGTAATTTTTACTCCAGCATTTCTTGGGAAAAGCTAATTCTCTGCCTTTTTCTTGGTTTTAACCTTGCAAACTCCCAATTATTTCTGTTTGGCTGTTATAATAAATACCTAACATGTATTAGTTAGCTTCCTCATTTTTTCCTTTTCTAAGCAGTAGATAGACAAGACATGTTTGGCAATGAAGACCTCACGTTGTGAAAAACATGCTGTATTGTCATGCCAAGTTGAGAATTTTATGAGAAGGGCATGTTCTTCCTTTTCTCCTACCATCCCCACCCTCTTATTTTATTATGGACTGTTTGAGATGAGTCATTGAGAGACATTTTTCTCCCACCATCAGTGATCCAGAAAGTCAAGCAGATGGTGATTCTCAGGAAGTACTCAAACTGGCAAAAGAAATCCTGCTTCAAGGACTAATTGATGAGAATGCTGAACTGCAGTGAGTAAACAGTGTTGTGGTGACTGTTTGAAGTAACAAATCCCTGAATTGCTCTTTCTGTGTATAATGGTAGAGTTGATCCATAGAGGTTTTTGAAGTATTTTAATATAAACAGTGAGGTAACACTGTTTCCTTATCTTCCAAAAGTGTTACACTAAATTTAAGTGAAGCACAGAGTTTTTGAACAAACTAAGCAATGGAGAAGTTGTTTCAGCACAGTAGACCTAATTCTGCATTAATGTTCCAGAGTTTTTGAAGAACAAGAAGGCCCTCGCTATACACAAACACACAAAAATAGATTAAATGTTGGCGGATGTTGGATTTTTTTAAATTTTTCAGTGAAGCAAAGGATAGAATAGGAGATCTCTGTGCTTATCCAACCCTAGCATTTCTCAAGAGGAAAACATCTCAATAGAAATACTTTTTTTCAGAGTAAACCTTTAGTATCAGTCGAATGGCATAGAGCATGATAGATGAATGAGGAATTTGGTGAAATTCAGTGGACGATCCATGGCATGAAAGGCTTAGTTGAAGGCTTTATCATCTTACTGTGTTTTCTTTTCTTGAGTTTTTTGAGTGTGTTCTGTTTTTTGTTTGCAGATAACCAAGAATAACTTTATTCCTTGCCTTTACAGATTAATTGTTAGGAATTTTTGGAGCGATGAGACAAGGTTACCTGCAAATATTCTTGATCGCATGCTGGCATTGTTAAATTCTTTATATTCCACCAAGATTGAAACGCAGTACTTGAGTCTAATCACAAATTTTCTGCTTGAAATGACTAGCAAGAGCCCGGATTATTCCAGAAAAATATTTGAGCATCCGCTGTCTGAATGCAAATTTCAGGTGAATTGTCATATGTTATCTTGTGTGCAACCATGTGACAAATGCCATTCCTTAATGTAGTTACCACTTGGGCAAGAATAGCATAGTGAAGGAGATTTTTTGAAAGTGTGTTTTGTACTCCATAGTTAACAGCTGCAACACTCATGGGTTATGCATAGTATCAGAAGTCTGACGATTTTGTGGGGGCAATAATTTTGCTTTCTTTTAAAAAAAAAATATGTTTAATTAAAATAATATTATATACCAAGTATTGCTGGTGTGTAGAGTACTGAAATACCTAAAAAGGAGGGTAGTGGAGAGAAACACCATAAGCTGGAGAAAAATTGTGAAGGAACAGGGAATCCTGGTACAAGAAATTGTGAATCAGTCCTCAGCTGACCAGTCCAAACTAGTGAGCTTTTTCTGCTGAGCTATGGAGAACTTCTGTGTTTGGTGGGGTTTTTTTGTAGTCAAGTTCTGCCCTTACTCCTGGGATAATGTTTTATTCTGTACATTAATTTCTGCTATCCTGTCTCAAGGAAGGAAGGCAAAATGCCTCATTCTAATTTTTCTTATTAAAATCTTTTTGTGTTTGTAGGACTTTGTAATTGATTCCAGCTGGCGTTATCGAAGTACTGTGCTCACACCTATGTTTGTGGAGACTCAAGCTTCTCAGAGTGTCCACAGGAATTTATCACAAGAAAGATCCCTTTCTGCTTCTGGGTCAGTTGGTGGTCGAGTGAGGGCTACCCAACGGCAATATGAATTTACACCCACACAGCATGGCAGTAAGTACAGATCAGCGTCTTCTGAATTTATCTTGTTTGCTGTAGGAATGATTTCATTCTCTTCATTCCTGTTGAATATGAATTTTTAATGTGAAAGTGTAAATGCATTTAGTATTTTGTTTTTAAGGGCACATTTTTTTTTCATTATGAGAAAAAACATCATCCAGTCACATTTTTAGTAGTCTCATATATGTTTAATGTTCTGCCTTACGTAAAAGTTTATTTCTTACCTAACAGCTTGAAATCTCTTCTGCCCATAAACAGTGGGAATTATTTTTTGGGGTGCAGGAAAATTACATGCTTCCTAGACGTTTTCACTTGATTTATATGTGGATATGTTACAGCTTTTTACAGTTATTATTTTTTTTTTTTTACAGGTGGTAGAAGCTCATTTAATTGGCTAACTGGAAGTAGCATTGACACATTGGCAGAGTATACAGTTCCTTCATTCTCTGAATCCTTGTCTTCATCAATGCTGTTGGTGAATAAACAGAGTGAAAAATTTAAACAAGCAACCTTTAAACCAGTGGGGCCAGATTTTGGGAAAAAAAGGTTGGGTTTGCCTGGAGATGAGGTGGACAGCAAAACTAAAGGTCCGTAAGCCTTATGATGCAATTTATATAGAAATATTACATTTTTATAGACCATCATTGTCAGCTATTTGGCTGGCAGTCCATTATCTTTAAGACATTCTAATGGTGGTTCAACTTGAGAGATGTGTGTTTCCATGAATGTGTGGTGATACCTAACGTGTGGCAAAAAAGCTAGAATTGTGCTAGGAATTGCACAATTACACAAACTATATTTTGCTAGACAAAAGAACTGACTGGATAGAAACCAGTTGGTATCATCTATTCATTCCTACCTCTCCCTCAGAGAATTGTAGCATGGCTGTCAGATAGTTCTGTCCCTTCTATTTTAAATTTAACTGCTTATCTCTTTAAAGAGGAAATCTCTTCAAATGCATTTTTTCCAAATCATTTCAGCTTTGCTGACACGATCTACAGCGTATTGCAATCTGGCATTAGAATTACCTGCTATTTTCTGAGAATCCTCCTTCATCCACCCAGTCAATAACTGAAAAATATCAGTACTGTTTTGGAATGGCTTAGGCTCCTTTTCCCCATTTCCTCCCCATTTCACCTTTGCCTATCTTGTTGTTAAAGTTTTGACTGGAAGGACAAGAGATTCAGGTTCAGGCAGAGATTGACCTTTTCAATACCAGGGAGGTGTTTCAGGGCAGTTTTGAATGGACCTTGCTGAACTGCAGAAGAGAGAGGTTAGAGTACCTTCCAGCCAGTCCCTGGTCTTCTACCAGGAAAATGCCAGTTATGTTTTAGTTTGCTCACTGTTCTTTCCTAGAAAATGGACTGAGCAGTCTGTAAAGTTGCCTTTCTCCATGACTGTCTTGAGCAGGAGTTGATCCAGTGACAGTTCTGTAATACTAACTTAAAAAATACAACACTGTGTTATTATTGCCCAATTTTGGGTGTATTTAGCACCTCTTTTAATGTAGGGAGCTATATACTGTATGGAATATGGTGCAAACACCATACTTGCCTTAGAGAGCTTAAAATAAATTTAACATATGGGGCAAATTTGTAGTGCCTTTCCCAGTACAATAGTTTGACCCTTATACCTCATCCATGTGCTTAAAGTTTTTATACAAATGCTTATTACCTCTTGTCCTGAGAACAACTTAATTTGTTGTAATTTGCTCTCTTGTTGAAAGGCCTTGCATTGGGTTGTTGGATACAAAATTTGGGAGACTAGCTGTTAAGCTGGTAAATACAAAGATTATGTTTGTTATTATATGATGCTCTTGCCTTAAATCTGAAGTTTGCTTGAGAAAGGAAAAGCTGTGGATATGATTGTGTGTTCCCCAGGTATAGAAGAACGAGCAGAAATTCTAAGACTGCGGAGACGTTTCTTGAAGGACCAAGATAAACTCAGTTTGATTTATGCTAGAAAAGGTGTGGCTGAACAGAGAAGAGAAAAGGTTTGTCAATCCAAATAAATTCAAAGCCTTAAGGGCCAATGCCATTTGCAGTCTTGTACTTCATCTCTAGAAGTAACTTTGTGATGGAAGGGTAGGTGTAAGATACTGGTTGCTGCTTTAAGAGCTTTAGAAGGTTTTATCTGCAAATCATGCTATTTTTGTGCTTAAAGCCAAATGATGTTACTTGGCATGAGTGAGAAAAGAGCTGGATGATAACACTTTCAGTCTACCACTTTGTGTGTTATGAAGGGATTTTATGTGATGGAGTCCTTAATAGCTATGGGAAGCTCTTTACGGTTGTCTTCCTGGAAACTAGGAGGCTTAAAGCAGCAGAACTCTACAGAAATAGTTGGAGAACATTATCCAGTGTCTGAAGGTGAACTCAGAAATGTGATACAGCTGATGGACTAACCAGAACTGTTGCGGACTTTTAGCCTGAAGGGATATGTATGATAATCATTTGCTGACTGTTTATCAAGGCTAGAAACTTAGTACTATGTGGGTTTCCTGGTTGTGCTACGTCCTTACAATTAGTTTAAGTATTTTTAAGCTCTGTAAGAGTTTTTCAGAGGTTCACCTTACTAAAAATAACATACATTATCATCCAAAAATGATAGCAGTTTAGACCAAGAGCAAAGGACCCCAGCTAGCAGGAGAGCTACCATTTTGAGACACTTCTATAATTCTTTGTAGCTGCAGACAACTGTGTAAACAGAACCTATGTCTGGAAGAACCACACAAATGCCTATTTTAGCCATTTATATTTATTTGCAGGCTAAAACTATCATTTCCTCCCACCCTGAAAAACAGAACCTGTAACGTGTTCTGTGTAACAGTCCAAAATGCAACACCAAATCACCCTGTGACATTCCCCAATAAAAGACCAGAGGAGACTATGAGTTCTGTCAGGACCCCTTAAACTTTTCAAGAGATTTGTTACACATAAGTACACATTGAACTTGGTGGCTTGCTTTAATACCATACCTGATGGGGCAAAACAGGAAAAAGTAGGTCCTGAGCAAGGAATTATTTGGAAATAGCTTCAGCAAAGTCCTAATTCTCCCAGCATATTTCTCCGGATTTTTTTTTTTTTTTAAATAATTCCTTTGAAGTTGCATAGAGGAAAAATTATGAAGGGTTTACAGAAGAGAAAAAAAAAAATCTTCAAGCTTTCTTCTATTTCCTGTTTCCATTCTACCAATGTGTATATATCTACTCATTGTCTGCTGGTTTAACTGGTTATGTCAGTAGTTCAAAATAAAATCCCAGCCTCTAAACTTACTGCTGATTTCCTTACAGTCTATCAGTGCTATGAAAAGGAAGAAAGGCAGAGGAAGAGATAGGTGTTGCCTATTTGTGGTAGTAGCTCTTGTTCAATTTAAATGCATTCCTTTAAGCCTCAGCAAAAGGCAGGGAAGCTATTTAACAACTGCAGTTTACAACAGTTTTATTACAGTTTAGTTTAAGTTTTACTAGGAATCAATTCTAGCAGGTTCATCCTTCTTCCTTCCCGTCGCTTTCCTGCTGTGTGAAATAAAACACACTGGCTGTAGTAACCTCATTTTACTTGGCACCTGGGCCAGGCATTGTATTATGGGCTACTGTGGCTCAGCTGCCAGGCAGTGACTTATTCAACCAGAGCAGCTCACTAGCTGTCAGTCATAATCCTTGTCTTAAAAGTGACTTAAATACTACCTCTGTGGAAGCAGGAACCACAAGGCATTAATGTTAACAGTTAATGGCCAAAGTAAGTTTACGAACAAGACTTTGGAGTTTTTAATTGACTAAGATGATTTTGGGTTTAACAGTGTTGCAGCTTTATAGAAAGTGTATTTGTTTAATAAGCATGGCAAAAGTTTATAAAACACTTCAGGAATGCTCTTACTTATTTTGTCTTTTCTAGGTACAGCTCTTTCAAAGTAATATGATTTTTATTTTTTTTTTAACATGAGCAATGCTTTTCAGGAGATGAAGTCTGAGCTGAAGATGAAGTATGATGCCCAGGTTACTCTGTACAGAAGTTACCGAGTGGGAGACCTTCCAGACATCCAGATTGAATACTGCAGTCTCATCGCCCCTCTGCAGGGCCTTGCCCAGGTCTGTCTGCTTTTCAAAGGTCGTTTGTGAAGTTTTCTGTTCTTGTGTAGAAAATAATGTGTAGTTGGGCAGCTGCTTTCAAAATTGATTTGTTGTTTAGTAGTCAACCACTGTGATATGCATTTAAAGTGTCTATTTTGAGGGAATGTTTCCCCTGCCCCTGGGCTGGTGTGGTCATGAGCGAGGATGCCTTGTATCTTGCTTTCTGCCTTTTTCTGAAACCCTCTTCACTGTCAGTGGTGTCCATAAGATGATATTGGGTGTCTGGTTTCTGTAGTGGGAATTGCGAATATGTAAAAGTTGTAAATTCCATCCTCTCAGCCAACACTCTGGCCTGAAACCTACATTATCTTGGAGTTTCTTTATGTAGAAGAATTAAGATGGGGTTTGAATGGGTAGTACAGTAATTACTGATGCATGCCAAACTAATTATTCCACTCCCAAAGAGTGTCCACGTAGGGATTAGGTACAGGGTGGGTCGAATCTCTTAATTTTTTTTATTAGTTTCATTATTAAATTAAAATGAAGTTAAAATTCAGTAGTTCTATTGCTTTTGTTGTAATTTACAGAAAGATCCAACGTTTGCCAAGCAGCTTTTCAGCAGTTTGTTTGATGGAATTTTTCATGAGGTAGAAAAATCTAAAAGTCCTTCTGAGAAAAAAGCCATTATCCAGAAACTGCTGAACGACTTCAATAATTTCCTGAGTACGAGCCTGTCTTACTTCCCACCATTCATTGCGTGCATCCAGGTAAATCCTGCTGTATAGCATGAAAGTAACTGAATATAATGTCTTTGTCTGGATGTGTGATAAACCCAGTGGTAGTGAAGGTTATACACTGTTACTGAAATTTAGATAGAGATGGAAAGAGAATTATTAACCAAATGGATATTTCAAATTACTCTTGTTAAGGTGGACAAGATAATTGTTCATGCCTCTGAACTGATTTTTCAAGGTTTCTACAATTTCTGATCTGTAGAGTTTGAGTCACCTTTTAAAGTCTTAATAGAGTCAGTAACAAGAAGAGACATGATTTTAAAGAAAAGCCACAAGAACAATTGAAAGGGTTATGTGGGTGTCATGTGCTTATCTTCCTGTTTCTGGGAAGTGCTTACTGAGGAATACTTTGATGTCTTGAGGATATCAGTAGCTGTCAGACTGTTTGCTGTTAACATCTCTTGGTTACTTTTTCAAATTAGTCCCCTGAAGTAGTTGTTTGGGCATTTTCAGGAATGAGGGAAGGACCCTTTCCCACCTCAGGGTGAGTGGGTG
The DNA here is from genome assembly GCA_003697955.1 of Calidris pygmaea. Classification (NCBI taxonomy): domain Eukaryota; kingdom Metazoa; phylum Chordata; class Aves; order Charadriiformes; family Scolopacidae; genus Calidris; species Calidris pygmaea. The sequence continues at coordinate 8,480,378 of QJSC01000495.1, read as the reverse complement.
CACCACAGCCATCTCACTGGAAAGGAAACACAAGTCTTTCTGCTATGAGGATATACTGACCTGAAACAGATTGTGAACTTCATCTTTTAGCTCAGTTTCCAGGGAAATAAAAAAAAACCAACTTGTCCAAGGATCTGTTACATACTCATTGTCACTGTATTTAATGTTACTTGTCAACTTGTTGATTTTAATGTTGTGTCTGATTTGTAGCTCTTAAAATAATCTATTTTGAATGGTATTTTCTTTCTGTTACGGAAATTTAAATACTCTGTAACAGTAGGTGTCATTAGTAACACAGGAGAAATGTCTAGTTTGGACTAGCTTTTTAAACAGTGACGAGTTTTGCTTCTTAGTACTTGTATTCACACATCTGAAAAAATGTAATTTCTTGTTTACTTTTTTCTGTGCAGCTGCATAAAAGGTCAAATGCTATGGGGATTTTTCTGGGCTGCCTTGGTATTTTTTGAGCCAGCATCTTACAATAGCTATCTGTTAATATTCCCTCTTGACACTGCATTTGGTTTTCTGTCCTGATATTATTATTTCTGTTGAATTATGCTGTCTGTTAGACCCTATTAATATCACGGTTCTGTTAGGCTACTTCTTTTTTTTTTTTCTGAATACACATAAAATGACTTGAAAAACAGACAAGTTGTAATTAGTCAAAAATACGGAGTTTGTAAGAGTGATAAGAGTATCTCATTGCTATCCCCATTCAATAGCAAAAGAAGAGCAGCACGAAGGCAAGCCTCAGCCTGTGTGTTTGAGCATCCTGCGTAACAGCAAAAGGAAGTCTTTTCCCCAGCAGGGAACAGAGTTCATATTGATCAGGAGAGAGAGTTGGGAGAGGGACAGCACACGATGCCGAGGCTCTCATTTGGCTCACAAAGGCTGTCCTAATGGCTTGCCCATTTGGAAATACAACTTCTGCTTCCTATATACCAACAATATAATAAATACTGGCTTGTTTCAGAAAGCCTTCCTACTTCCCTCTCATTTCCTTCAGGTTGTTTGACTTTTTAGTCTTCTACAGGTTCAAGTGTCATCGGGAAAGTAACTTGGTGATAAAAGGAGCTGGTTTCATATGCAGGTATAATCTTAAAATTGACTATGAGGCTTTGGAATTGGCTTTCAGGACAGATTAAAAAAATCAGCAGAAATACTAAGAAAGAAAGTTAACCACACAACAAAAGTTTACTTAGAGGTACCTGGCCTCTGAAGAACATGAATATTATGAATAAATGTTATAGCTGTCAGGCCAGCTTGGATGCCATTTGTCCTGATCTTTGAACATGTGGTACAAGTAAAGACAGAGAACGCATTGCGTGCAGAGCAAGGAACACTCCCTCTGCTTTCAGAAGATAAGTTATCAAGTAGACACCAAAATGCACTAAATAGGAAGGTATCTCCTTTGATGTGGGACGATGTCTGTAAATTTTGAGTTTGGGAGGGTACTCATTCTCTGAACATACCATTATATTTGCACAGTTCTTGCACTTTTTCCTGGTATCCTTGGGAAAGGGCTTTTGGTCTTACCTCAGCAAATGTTTGTCCCTGAAAAAGAGGTTATTCTGTAGTTGCACTGATGTTAAACAGGATAAAGATCTGCTTAAAATATTGTCGCGTCTTTAAGTCAGGTCTAGATGAGTGCAGTACTAAATGAGTCTAACAGGAAGCTGTGGTGTGCTCAAACTGGGTAAGTGTGTGGCTAGAAAGTCTCCAGCTCAGAGAAGACATTGAGGTTAATGGTGCCTTTGGCTTTTGGCAGGAGTGCACCGCTCAGCAGGTGAAGTGGAACGCAGCTGCTGTGCAGCAGGCACCACGCTGCCAACAGACAGAAGGAAAGATCGGGGCTGGGAATGTGTCCATCTACCTCTCCCCCGCTTCCCGAGTGTTTCTGTCGAGAGAGTTGTCCCATGCCCTGGAGACAGACGAAGCAGAGGAGTTGTTCTCTACTGTTCTCTGACCAAAGAGCAACAGCGCAGAAGGAAAAGCATTCCAGTTTTCCTAGAGTCGGGAAATTCTGGAGATTCATGGCTTGTTTCCAAAGCTTGTTTTCCAAAGGAAAGGGATATCACGTAGGTCATCTGTAAAAGGCAATTAGCAGTGTAGTTTTAGACCAAGTAGACAGCTGTTGGTTTATTTTATAGGAAATGAGTTATCAGCACAGAGAGCTACTGGAACTGGACTCGGCGAACGTGAGCACGAGCTGCCTTGCAAGTTTACAGCAGCCCGTGGGCATCCTTCTTCTGGAGCACGCCCTGATGGCTCTGTCCCCTGCGGAACAGCCCCCGTCCAAGCGGATGCGCGGAAGGACAGAGCTTCCCCCAGACGTGATCAGATGGATCGAACTTGCTAAGTAAATTCTTGTTTGACACAACTTACTCCCCTTCAGGTTTCTCTTGTGAAGAACTCCGCCTTTATGGCTTATGGGATTTCTTTTTCAGTCTTTCCCTCTTTTAGAACTAGATATGCTTTTAATTTCTTGTCAGTTAATTACTATTTTGCAGTTAGAGCAGTTAGACTTTACAGCTGTGCACCCTGATGATGCTATCAGACCGCTGAAAAACACCTTGTTCATAGCTTTTCAACTGCAGGAGTTTCCACAGCTCAGGTATTACCTTACAAGATGAAGTTTATGTAGTTAAATACGTATTTATGATCTTATATAAGAAATATCTTTTTTTTTTTTTTTTTACTATTACAAGCCAGAATATTGCTGCTTATTGAATTACTATTTTTTAAATAGCTTATGTTTGTGTTGATATACTTCTGTTCAACTAATTAAAAGATTTCCCTTTTCAATTTTACTAGGCTGTACCGATCTCTTGGGGACTATGATGTCCTTCGTGGCATTTTCAGTGGTAAGATTGGGACTAAGGAAATTACACAGAAAGCGTTGTTGGCAGAAGCAAGGAGTGATTATGCTGAAGCAGCTAAATACTATGATGAGGTAAACTGACAACAAGATTATTTTTTTTGTTGTTTCATAAATCTCTCATGGATTAAAACTAATAAACCAAAGTTAAACATTTTGAGAAACAGGATATTGTTTAAAAATGTCCTTGTGCCTCGTTTGGTTGATGGCTCAGTCTGTAAAGACTTGGGAACAGATTGAGCAGTCACAACAGAGCAGTAAGCATGATACTTCTTATGGCTTGCAACAAAGCTTCACACGTGCCATCACCCGAGCAGAGAAGTGAAAAACACCATGGGCACAGTACTACCCCACACTGCATGTGTTCGTGGCAAAGAAAATTAGTGTTACAGTGGGTTAAAATGAAGAAGAATCTCTTTTTAACCTTCTTTTAAAGTCTTGGCTGTTTAAAAATGCAGGTTTACTGAAGATGGCTAGCTGAAATGAATTTATATGTAAATACTGACAAGCTTCAGTTTTCTGCATTTAATGTTGCCTTCACATTTTGGTAAATGCATAGATATTTTTATGAGACAATGAATTATTCTTAAGTTCCTGGTGACTTGGAATTGAAACTAGTGTTGGATTCCAGCTGAAAACCTTCCTCCCCTCTAAATTAATTCCCTAGGCACTCTCTAAAGAAGACTGGCAGGATGGGGAGCCAACAGAAGCGGAGAAGGACTTCTGGGAACTTGCATCTCTGGAATGCTATGACCACCTCACTGAGTGGAAGCCACTGGAGTATTGTGCTACCATTAATATCGATAGTGGAAAACCCCCAGACCTAAGCAAAACGTGGAATGATCCATTTTTTCAGGTTTTTAGAAATCAATTTGTTGATACTGTGCAATTTTTGTCTCTGCAGGGATGTCCTACAGTAATGTGATTGTGGGTGGAAAGAAACTGCATTATTTGGGTTACTTTTATTATGGAAATTAGCAGAGAGTCTGGTATATAATTGAAGCAATTACTTCTGCTGGTTTTGTAGGCTGTTTAATTTTTACCTTGAATCTATGACTGATGGTACAGCACCAGCTTTATCCTCTGCTTGCAGTGTTTTTGTTGCTTGGTGGAATTTCCTGACAATTTTTTGAGCCTATGAGAAAAGGCTGCTGTGATTTGTTCGCAAATTGGAATCTGGCTAAAGGGAAAACATTTAAGAAAATAGTTCAAAATATTTTTACATATTTGATTTGCCCCGATAACAAAAAGTTGATAATCTAATATTCCATGCCTAGAAATAAAGACTATATTTTCACCTTGTAGGAGACATATTTGCCCTATATAATACGCAGTAAGTTGAAGTTACTGCTCAGTGGGGAAAATGATCAGACTTTGCTGACTTTTATCGACGAGGCAATGAAGACAGAACAGAAGAAAGCCATTATAGAAATGCATTACAGCCAAGAGCTAAGTCTCCTTTACATCCTGCAAGATGATTTTGACAGAGCCAAGTATTACATTAGCAATGGCATGCAGATCTTCATGCAGGTAACAATCTCTGCTATCTCTAGTACGATTTTTTCTGTATAAACTCATGGAATGATTAAACTGTTTTTCCTGTTAGGAATGCTAGATTATACTCTTGAGAGGAACACTTGACCAAATACAATGAAATCTAGGTGCTTCCCAATCATATGACAAAGCTTCCTTTGAATTCACTGCTTGCAATGATGAGAGTTGAGCCAGCCAGTGGAGTGCATCCTTCCATTTTCATTTTATTTTGCTGATTTCATCTATTGGAAATTTTTCAGAGTTACTGTTTCAGAGTAATTCTTTGTGCAGATTAATAGCAGTTTTATTTCATTCATCTTTTCAGAAGCCTCCTGTCCCCAGAACAAACTTTAAAAGAGAATATTACATTGAGACGCTACAAGTTCCATCCGTTACCAAGTTTTAATTAGCACGTAGGACTATCCTAAAACCTAGGATAGGAATTGCAGCTAAAATATGCCTCTGTGGTTGTCCAAAGCAGAGTTGCTCTCAGATTACAGGTTACTAAACTACTTGTAAAAGGTTCCATTTTAGAGCCTAGTATATGGCAGCATCAGATAAATAGTATGTAGAGCACTGAATAGAATCATGTTGTAAATTCTGTATATGAAATATTCCATTCTCTTCTTTTCTTTTCAGAGCTATTCCAGTATTGATACTTTGTTATATCAAAGTCGAATGACCAAACTGCAGTCTGTGCAAGCTTTGACAGAAATACAGGATTTCATCAATTTTATGACCAAGAGAAGTAAAGATATATTTTTTTAAGTGATTTTGCATTCACTGTGTTGAATAATCATGGTTTCCTGAACTTCGCATTTTTGTTTCCACACTTAAGACTGAAATCCTGTTTGAAGGAGCATATGTCTGGAATTACTTCTGACTGTCTTCTTGACAGTAAGAACTATTGCAGTTGTGCAAGATAGGCTTGAAAGTAATTCTGTGTTCTATGGCAAAGTTTTATTAGCCTATAGCTATTGTGATAGGAGTTAAGTATCTCTTCTAAAAGTGTAAGTAATAGTTTTAAAGAAAGATTTTTGTTGGATTCACTTTTGGTAGCAAATAGTGGTAAGCAGAGATAAAAGATGGATGTGGTATATAATTTTATAGCTACTGAGGTAGGCATGAAATACAAATTTATGTGCATAAACGGAACTATGTGTTAAATTTGGTTAACAGTCCCGCTACATTCCAGCATATTCCTGTATGGAAAGGTACCTCCCCAGTAGTGATTCCCAGTGACAGTTCATATGGATGTCCTGATTAAACCTCCTGTGCTTCAGCAATAAACAGAAGCAATATGATCACCAAGTAGTATATTTAATGCAAACCCAGAAATGCAAGTGGGTTGTTTCATTGCAGTGTTATGGTTTAAATGTTAGACTATGTTTGGTTTAGAGTTTTTTCGTGCTGTTTGGATTTAGATGCATTTAAAGTACTCTTAATTGATTTCTAGGTAACTTAGCATCACAGGCTTCCCTTAAGAGACTTCTCAGAATTTGGACAAGCAGATATCCAGATGCTAAAATGGATCCTATGAACATCTGGGATGATATCATTACAAATCGGTAAAATTACATTCCTGAGTTAGCTTTAGTTCTGTCTGCCTGTTGAGTTCTGAGAGATGCTTTTTCTAGTACTGCTTGTTTTCATATGAGGAGGTTGTTGATCCAGTAAATTACTTTTTTTTTCTTTTCTTTTTTTTTTTTAACTGTTGTAGTAGCTTTACCAGTATAACTGGTTTTTGTATGACTAACTTCGAATGACAAGCAAAAGGAGGTTGTGAAGTGGACAAGGAATAAATGACATTTTTATATGGAAACTGAAATGTTAGTTTAGGCATTTTCTAGCATCAGAGACTACATGGGCTGTACAAACTGGCCCACTTTAGCAGCCCTTAAACTCATCCACTTGTAATGGAGTAAATTGGCTGCATTTAGCTCAACGAAACACCACCCAAAAGGCCGGTCTGTTATGAGTAAAAATACTTACCTGCTTTGTAGGCAGTTCCAAAGTTAGGGGGCATAGAAAATAAGCCCAGTCCTGTCACTATCAGTGCTTCACATGTTTATAGGAAAGTTATTGGCCGGTGCTGTAATTAGAGACTTCTGCTGTGTGATTGTTGCTAGAAAGAACAAAGGCTCTCCGGAGACTGCTTTGGATTAGCTCTGAAGAAGCTGGGATGTTTTTTTGAATTTGGAAGTTATCTGTCCTCCCTGTGATATCTATCTCCCTCCCAATCCATTCTTCCAGTGCATCTCTAGATTTGTGCTCCTTTTCTGGGGTACAACTGCTTCAGCAGCTCTGCTGATACCCACTGAGCTCTGTAATTTATTTTAGTATCTCTGGGTGTCAGGAAAGTATGGCTACAGAAGAGCTTATTGCAATTAAATATGAGGCAGAATGCTTTCTGTGGCTTACTTCTTTACAAAATCTCAAAAAAATTTATGACTTGAAAGATTTTCAGTGTCTCGAACACTTTTATGTGCTTGTTTATCTCAAATTAGTGACAAAGGACGTGCCTTTGTTCAGCACCTACATCTGTTCCAGACTGCAGTGCTTTCCCCTGCATTGAATAACAGTCTGTGTAACAAGAGATGCTATTAAATTAGATAGGACTAGTTGCAGAACAAAAAGGATTAGCATTGATTCATGGCAATTCCCTTTCAAAAGTTGATTATGGTCACTGGTCTTTTTTTACGACACAAATTTCAATGTTTGCATATGTTGGTGTCATATATATTTGAATTGCAGGTTGACATAAAATACAGCCATATGCACTATTTAAACAAGACTCCTGTTTGTTTGCACTTCTGTCAAGTTGGACTACAAATTATGGCTCGGTGAACTTCAAGGTTGTAGTTACGATTTTAAAAAGAACAAACTAAGAAAAAATCCTACTCTGTTATGGACATTTTTTTTAATACTTAATCTCATTGATTCAAGATTCTAGAGTGCTCTCATGGTCAACATGTCCCCACTTGGGACTTACCAGACTCGGAGGACTGCGTTTAGCCCTTGCTATGCCTGATTGCTATAGAGCGCCATTTTAATTAGCTCTGTTTACTGTTGGATAGATCAACACTTTGGAATGTCCATTCCCTTGCATGCGTACCTGAGTGATTTGTATTTCTCTTGTCATTGTACAGGTGCTTTTTTCTTGACAAACTGCAGGAAAAACTTATTTGTGATCAGTCCAATGATAGTATGGAGGTGGATGAAGAATATGGTGCTGGTGACCAAATGGAAGTGGATCAACAGGATGAAGACATTTACTCAATGATTAAAAGCTGCAAATTTAACATGAAAATGAAGATGATAGAAAGTGCCAGAAAACAGGTGACTGACTGACAGGGAGCTTCCAGTTTTGTGAGAAAATTATATATAAACTACAGCTGGAAAAGCCTCATAGGTGGTCTTGGGCACCTTTTTGCCAGGGTAGACCTTGTCTGTCTTGGACCTTGCTGTCCAGGACATTTAGAAAGCTCAAGAAAGTCAGTTATACAGAGAAAGAAAACCAATGGATAAATGTTAATTAGAAATTTGACAATAATTTGCCATTACTGGAAATGTGCCTGAAGGCCTCTTTGATCCACAGATGGTTTCTGACACTTTAAAGGGCAGATAAATAAAGTATCTGAAACGCTTCGGCCTTTAGTGGAAGGGATGCTTGCAATGAAACATTACGCTTGCTTATTTACAAATAATCTCTTCTGTACATGAAAGCAAACCAAATTCAGATTGAATCAGCAATGATGGAACATTTTATGATTTTTTAAATTTTTTTACGGTTTTCATTAATGCTGTTAGGTTAACACTTCTATAAAGAACTAAAGCTAAGTGACTTAGAATTTTTGGTTTGGATGTGATAAAAAATGACTGAAACACAGCCATCTTTCATAATGGGCCTTTAGTGTTTAAAGCTTGAGACAAGACAAATAATATTTAAGTTGAAGTCTCCCTCGTCTTCTGAGATGCTGCAGAAATCTGCAATCAGTGACAAAGTTTCTCTTAAGCACTGTAATAACCACATATAACAGTAGTGCTGTGTAGACTACACACTCTTAAAGAGGTAAATAAAAAATAAAATTTACTTGAATGTTGTTTACATAAAACTTTTCATCAGAACACAAACATAAGTCATTTGCTTAATGGTGTTATAACCCAAGTTACAGTGCCCATATGTATTTGTATTGCAGAACAGTCAATGCCTGTTTAGTCGAGCAGATAGAATTATTTTAATTTCCTCAGTTTGTCAACCCTCTGTTCTTCTCTTTTTCTTTTCAAATTTCTCCATTAGCATAAATCTGTTTTTGAATATGAGACCCAACAAGCAGAGGACCTCTCTTCATTTTATTAAAGCTTTACTTGTGTTACCTAATAATTTCGTTGGAGAAAGGTTTTTATTTCCTCTTTGGATATGTTATCTGAAAATTCTGTCTTAATCTGAATATAGAACAGTTTCTCAGTTGCCAAGAAGCTTCTGAAAGACCTGCGCAAAGATGCCAAAACAAGGGAAGACTGGCTGGTGAGGTGGAGTTACGCCTATTGCCGCTTTACACATAGCTGCAGCCGCAACCAGAGTTGTCCTGACCGTGTGCTCACAGTGTTAAAAACCATCTCCCTGCTTGGTAACAGCCTTCTCTCTGCTTTACTTTGTTTATTATACAAAGCGGCTTTGTTGTCAAATTACCAACTTTGTTTTTGCATTCCAACAGAAGACACCAAATCTGACTATCTTAGCAAGAACATAACGGCCTTCCGAAACCAGAACCTTCTTCTGGGTACTACGTACAACATCATGGCCAATGCTCTTAGTCAGGATCCAAGATGCCTTGAGCAAATCGAGGACGAAAAAGCTGGAAAAATATCAGCACTATCAGGAGAAAGCCTTGAGAGTCCTGAAAAGGTAAATGAGAGGGGGAAAAGCATTTAGGCATTTCAGTATTGTAATCACTGTTTCAACAGGTAGTGATGGATATAGGTAGATACAGAGAATGCGAAACCCATCCGCTATTAGCAGTGATTTGTCCAGGAATACCAGCTAGGGGGGAAGAAAAAAATCATCAAGCAAAACCTGATGTGGTTGCTATTTTGTCTGGTTTTTTGTCCTCCTGGTGTTCTGCACCACTGTAGCCTTTTTTAATTGGGAGAGTATTCTTGTGTTTCTATGTTCCTGCATTTTGTGGGGAGGGGAAGGACAGTCATAGCACCTGCATCCACGATGGCAAGACAAAGCTTGGGAACGTGATCCTCAAAGAATGCCTTTATTTCAGCTGGCCATTTCCGAGCTTCTTCATGCTGTCAGACTATGCTATTTCATCAAGAGATCTTTATAATACTGATGATGATACTGATGCGCTTATTTTATCTAAATAATTTTAGTGATAGAGAGGAGAGGGGTTCTAAGGCAGACCACGACCACACGCAGGTCATCTTTGCCTTTTTTGGGGAGGTGCACATTTGAAGAATACAGTGATGGATGGTGCCGCATCTGAAATCATTTATGTTGTCAGTTGTCCCAGATGCTGCGACAATGACTTCTTGTCTGTCAAATTGATTAAGAATTTGAAGTTCATATTTCTGACTTATTTCTATTAATTTGTGAAGCCACTGTAAAGACTCCTAGATATGAACCATATCAGTATAAAACAGCAACAAAGTGGTCCTTAATTTGTGGTTTTATGGTCGTTAAAGAAAAGCAGATAAAGAAGAGATTCCTGAAAAAAAAATAAGTTAAAATTTAAGGTCTGTAGGAACTTGAGCAAAAGCTTAAGCTTCATTTATTAGCTAATTATTAAGAGCATTCTTCTTAAGGAAACCTAAAGGTTGAGCATAAAAGAGTATAAAAGCTCCGTGTCAGATAAGTCAGATTGCTATACCAGACATTTCTATAAAATTAAGGACCTTAGCTTTATTTTAGTTTAGTAGTACTAATACTTATTAAGTATTAGTATTACATATTTAGTACTATGATCCTGGTAGTTTCCCTCTACCTAACTGAAATTCAAACCATTTAGTTTCATTTATAACATTTTTTAGTTGTTCCAACTTGTTCTGCAGCAATTTTGTGTTTTGTTTAATAACTACAATAGGTACAGTGTCTCAGGTTGGTAAGCTTGTTGGCAATAAATTTTAAGTATAGCTGTAATGCAGATGTTGCAGATATCTTAATAGAAAAAATAACATTTTTTTAGTTGTGTTGTCTGTTAACTGTTTGCAAAAACTCTAGTAACGTTAAGTTTTTTTTGCAGTTATAAAAAAATCCATGTAACATTTCCAGAAACTAATTTAAGTTAAAAGTGTGTTTTATATTTTTCCATTGAAAATTGTGGAAATTAGCAGTATTTTCCACAACTGTAGAAATAAGATCCCAATTTTTTTCCTTTGTATCAGCTGCTCAAAACACCTAATACACTTAAAGTTTTATCTACTCGAGACTTGCAACCAAGCTCCAGGTTCAAAAAGAATTGTTGCATGCTGCTTGCTAACGGGTCTTTTTTTTTTTCTCTTCTGGTTGAATTCCAGGTATTGGCAGGTCTGAACAAGAAGGCTTTTCAATGTTTCAGCAGTGCTGCCAGGAAGTCCGAAGAGGAGGTGCAGTCCCACTCCATGGAACACGTGGATGTGATGGGGGTTATTGATGCCTATATGACTTTGGTCAGTTTCTGTGACCAGCATCTGCGAAGGGAAGAAGAAGGCTTGCTTGGTTAGTCAGGAGTCCTCCTAAGCATGTGAAGTGGATTTATCTGTGATACATGGGCTTTTGTGATACCCAGGTCTCCCTGGGCAGCACAGCTTGAATGAAAATGAAACAGTTTGTCCTCCAGTTCAACAGTATTTATATTCCCTTTTTTCCCCACCCTATAACTGCTAGCTCTGGTACTAGTGAATCACTCGTAGTCTCCCTCTGCCTCGTGAGATATCTGTCACATCCAGCAGATGCTTCCCTTGTTCCTTCCCAGACCACAGCAGCACTGTGTTTAAAGCAGGGGAGATACCAGCAGTGATGCAGCTTCCTGATAAAGCTAATCCTTACAGTCCCCATGTGTTGCTGATGCGTGTGGTTGGAACAGATGGGAAGGAGAACAAAGTAAAAATACAAAATATACCGGGGAAAAAAACCCACTGAATTGTAAAATGAATGTTACGGATGATCAAAGACATGGAACAAGTGATGGTGTTTCTGATAATTCTTGTTTTAATGTCTCTTGGCAGAAATTAGCACTGCAGATCTACAGTTATTCCCAGCTATTGTGGTGGAGAAAATGATAAAAGCTTTAAAACTGAACTCCAGAGAAGCCAGGCTGAGATTTCCTAGACTGCTGCAAATAATTGAAAGATATCCAGCAGAGACATTGGGTCTAGTGACACGAGAGGTTAGTTGCTTCCATTTTCCTGGCAACAAATGCTGCTATAAATTGGATTTAAAAGGTGGGGGTGGAGGTTGGATGGACAGAGAGGTTAGACTGGTTTTTTGCTTCAGGTAAATCAGATAAATTTTATCCCGTCATTGTTCCTTGTCTTTTCTCTAACTTGCTGTGCCTAATTTGTATGGACAGAAACTCTGTTCTCAAAAGTTTAAATTTGTATCATTATTGTGGTTCCAAATGTTAGTTTGAGAGCTGCTGGAAAAAAACATGTTGGCGTTTTTCTTCCTTCTGAACAATTTAAGTGGGCTGATAGAGGTGCGTAGGATTAGGGTGAGGAATGTATCTTATTTCTGTAAGCTGAGTTTGCTATAGGCAGGAAGCCAACAGCTTTTCCAGGTTCATTTTCCACTTCTCCCACCTCTCCCTGTCCTGCTTCACTTCAGAGGTCACTACAGCTTCTTCCTCCCTTCCACGACCTGTCCCTCCATTGCTGTTCCACAGCAGGATACTCTGAGCCAGGCTGCCTTCCCTGCTGTCCCGGGACAGATGAGCTGAGAGCTCCCCTGTGACTCACGCCTGTTCCTGCCTTGGCCTGCCCACGTTCTCAAGCCCATTGTGCTGGTGCTCACAGAGCGCCAGGCCCTGTCAGAGGAAGAACTCGGGAGAGACCAAAACCACAACTTAGTTATCCCAAGAAACTGAGAACATAGCAAAAACAGCCGAGGTGCACAAGGTGTGGCCACAGTTGAAGCTCTGATGGTTCAAACAGAACCTGACGCCTGGTCCAGTTAACACACCTCGCCCAGAAAAGAATTTCACCAGGCATTTCTTTGTCCTCTCTCCTTCTGCGAGATAAACACTGACAAACTGATCTTAAGCTCCATTAGAAAGGTAGGAAGATGTGAGACGGGAGGAAAGGAGTCAGAGTCTGTTCTCTTGCTATCACAAGAACATATATTGTAGCACTCCTTTCTAAAGTAACACAGCTTTTGGAGTGAGGTGAGCATGAAGTATATTGGCAGGGGATGCTCTCCTGAAATCAGTGTCTGTCAGTATGGCCAAACCTCTTTCAAGTTGAAGGAAGAACAAAACTGTGGTAGGAGTTCCAGTGTTCTACTTCCTGGCTTTTTTTGCTCAAATAAAGACTTCAGCCCAATGGTGTTTGAACTATCACTTCAAATTTTTGCATTGTTTGTGTGTGGTGATCAAAAATTATTATATTGCACTCAGACAGAAAAGCACAAGTTTGAGTATAAATCTTCCTCTTAATCAACAAACTGCAAATCTTTGTAAAGGAAACCTATTAAGCGGCAGTAGTTAGTGTTGGTGGTGGTGGTAGTAGTAATAATAATAAAATCTGCTTTATTAGGGGATGGTTTTTGCAACCTAGTTGACGTTCTCTGTTTCCTTTTCCTGTGCTTCTGTGTGTCATGCTGGGAGCACTTCTCTTAGCGTTTGATGATTTTGAGGAGGACCAAAGTTGAAAGCAGTATCTGTGTTTTTGCAGCTTTCTTCGGTTCCCTGCTGGCAGTTCATTGGTTGGATCAGCCAGATGATGGCACTACTTGACAAGGATGAAGCGGTGGCCGTGCAACATACTGTTGAAGAGATCGCAAATACCTATCCCCAGGCAATCATCTACCCCTTCATGATCAGCAGTGAAAGTTACTGTTTCAAAGATACTGCAACCGGTTGTAAGAACAAGGAGTTTGTAGAAAGGTGAATTTGCAATCAGAGTAACTCTTTTGTATGATGATTATTCAGGAGCGGAGAGACTTACTGGTTTTTTTTTTTCTGATGAAACTGTTTTCTGCATGAGAAACATTAGGGGTAGTCCCATGCACACTGTGTTCTCATTTAAAGGCACAGGGAAAACCGATACATGAGCTTTTCTTAGTATTAGACACACTCAAGTTGATGGCCTGAATACTTTCTGAAGCGTTGGGTACATATAGTCCTCAAGCTGTGGGAAGTTTGAATTTTTTTCGAAGAAAAACAAGAAGACCACAGAGAGGCAAGCCCTTTCTACTGGTAATTCTGCAATAGTCAAAGTTTCTTCTTCCTTTTCCTACTCTACTGAGGGTGAAGGGAAATCCGGTGCCTGATTAGGCTCTTACCATAGTAGACCTCACAGCAGTGAGAGTCAGTACCCATCAAAGATGAAGGTGAAGCTAGCTTGGACATTTAGAGTCGTTACAATACCAAGCAAAAGCAGAGATATTTAAATAGAGTAGATGCTCCTACCAGACTTCAGGGAGGGCCAGTGAAATGGATGCACGTTATCTTTTGGGGAATGACAGTTCTTTGTTGTCTTCTTCTCTACTTATTCAGAGTGCGCCACGCACCTTCCTCTGCAAGGTGTCCCTTGCTGTTTGGCCGTGCAGTCAAACCTGAGTTAATCCCCAGGCAAAACTCAGCTTTTATCACACAGTGCTGTAGAGCCACTAATATAATTTTAGGTGTCCTTTTGCCTTTCAGCAAACATAACAGAGATTTGAAAAATTTCTTCACTTAAAATAAAAAGATGAAGTCTTATGCTTCACGAACTGTCACCCTTGAATAACTGCTGTGACAGGATAGTCTGTTTAATGCCTGTTTCTCTTGCAAGTACGCTTTCCACTCCCGCACCAAGCTCCTATTTTCATAGTTAATTAAAAAATTGGGAGCTGTGTGTCAAGGACGGTCCTGCAGCCCGTGAGAGAATTCTGAGGGGGGAATCCTACCTACCCCCAGATTATTTTGCCAAATTTTTTAACTATAGCAGAGAATCTGGATCATTGCGTATCTGCAGGCTCGGTGGTGATGGTAGTTCCTGTTGCGTTGTGATGTACTTTTTTCCTTTAAAAGGATCAAGAAGAAGTTGGACAGAGGAGGAGTAGTTCAAGATTTTGTTCGCTCCCTGGAACAGCTCTCTAATCCCATAATGCTTTTCAAGGTAAAGTGTGTGGGTTTTTTTTATTCCCCCCTTCTCTTTCCTTTCATTCCTCACTCTCTGTTTGGGAAAGAGAGTGCAGGGTGGGGCTCGGCTGACACCACAGCCACAGGATGCGGTTCTACCCAGAGTCAACTGGTGGTGATGTTGGGGTGCTGTCAGCAGGTTTCACTGGTGATGGTCTCCCTCCCTTGTGCCAGCTGGCTGTTGTGCACTAGCCCTTTTCAGCTTTCTCTTTCAGAGTCTCTGTCCTGACCCGTGGTCAGTCAGTCTTCTTTAATTGGTCTGAAACTGTTAGAGATGGCGACAAATAAGAATTCTCTATAATTTCTAACTGCTTGTGTTCTTATGCCCTTTCCCTGCTCTCTGCTGGGCGCCCCTGGCTACATTCTGATCCTGATGTCCAAAGGATTCATGTCTTGTCTTTGGTACCACTCCTGGCCCCATAGAGGCTTTCTTAGTTTGCACAAGACACTATTGTAGTAACCATAATTACCTTTATATAAAGTAGAAACATTTTATCAACAGAATGAAAGGGAAATATTTCCACAGGCTCTTGTTTGCCCTTTCGGTTATCAAAAAACCCATTAGTTCACCGTTAGTAAATAACAGTAACCCAAATGCAATCTGAGAAGAGGGTCAGTAATCTTCTTCTCAGTACTGATCTGTTTATTTCTGTTTGCAGGATTGGGTTGAGGATGTCAAAAATGAGTTGGTAAAAGCTCAGAGGAATAAAAATAAGCTTAAGGAAATGTATGGAGGAATGTACAAGAATCTGGGAAACTTGGAGGCTCCTGGCCTTGGATTGGCGAGGAAAAGGTTTATTCAGGTATGTATGATTATTGAGTAGTGCTGGCAACGTGTGCTTTTCTAGAAGGCACCAGAAAGTCAAAAAAGGGGACCAGATCACAGCTTTTACAGGTGCTGCAGGACTTGATGGGACGAGAGATTGAGTCAGGAGTACAGAACAGCCATGGACTTATTACAGTTCAACTTGCGCTTCTGACTGCCCCACAGAACTAAATGTTCCCTCTTACTCAGCTTCTGCCGCCTCTTTCCTGCACGCTGGCAGGTTCTCAGGGCCTGGGCCTCCCTGACCATCCATGAACTTGCACAGGAATCTGGCCTTGGTTTTTTTTCCCTGCTGCCAAGGATGTATGAGGACTTTAGGGTGTTTTGCTACATTATGCTATTCAAATTTGCTGCTGATACCAAGTTATTTAGGGTAAGTTTTTCAGAAGAGTTACAACTATGAAGAATTACAGAAAGGACTTTACAAAACTGGCTGAGATCTAAAATAGTGAAAGTCAGTGTAGAAAAATGAAGTGGTGCACATGGCAAAAATAAAGCCCTAGTTTCAGATATAAATTCTTTGTGTTTGAGCTGACTATTGCAATTCAAGAACAAAACCTTGATTTGTGATAGTTCTATGAAAACATCAGCTGTGAATACTCAAGAGCAGTCAGGAAAGCAAGGCGACTGTTAGTCAGCATTAAGAATAGAGAACGAGACGTGGATTTATACATTGACGTAGCAGCTTTCTCTGACTCTTGCATCCTGAGTACTGTAGTCCTCGTCTGCAGTTCTCAACATAGGCATAATGAAAGCAGAGAAGGTTCAGAGCAGCAAGAACAGAGTTACAGAGCAACCTCTATATGAGGAACAACTTCAGCATTCCTCCAGTTGGAAAAGACACAATGAGGGCAGATACAATAAGGCTCTCAAAATCAGGCGTGCCAAGCGTGGAGTAAATATTCGGTGGAAATGACAGGTTCAAAACAAACAGGGAGAGAAAGGTTTCTTCATTCAGTACACACTGAAGTGCTGAACCCCTCCTGCAGAGTATTATCGACGCTTTCATCGGTTCAAATGGCAAGTAGACAATAGCGTGGGGAGGGGGAAAATGCTTGGAGAGCTTTTACATACAAATGCACGCTTCTGGGTCCAGAAATCCCTGAGCTGCAAATTGCTGGAGGCCAGCAGAGATGTTCCTGTAGAAGCACGGCTGTATGCTTGTACCGTAGGCATGGAGCCCAGTGGCCAGGGCTGGGTGGATCCAGGTGTCTCCCATATGGCCATTCGTATGTCACATCAGTATGAGATGAACGTAGAGTGTCTTTTGGGAGGTTCCTTCCCCATGAGCAGGGAAGGTGGAGGGTGAGAGTAAGGTGTGAGTTTGGGAGGAGGTGAGATGATACAGCAGCGGAAAGGGCAACTGGGAGTTTAGAGGCACACGCGCCCTTTGAATATGTTGCTGCAAGATAAGCTGGGTCCCTGACTATAATGACTTTAAACTTGAGAGTAGAGTACAGGGATAGGAATTTTCAGGGGTGGGGGTAGAGGGAGAGGAGCAGCTGTAGGTTGAGTACAGGCAGGCACAAGGACAGAGGCAGTCAGCGTTTGGTTTCTGGGACGGTTTGTGTCCACTTTTGCCCCACGTAAAAAAAAAAATCCATGGCTCTCTAAAAAGCTGAAACACGGGCAGCAGGAGACGATGCTGCGAGTAGTGCTGGTGGATTTTTAGTCAGAGGAGGAGATGCTGGAAGCGGGGTATGGGGTTTGTTCCCCTGTGTTGCAGGAGGAGGGAGAGCAGTATTCCTTTCACACACCAGCGGCTGCAGGAGAAGGGGGTCGGGGGCAGGAGGGTGCACAAAGCCTGAATTCTGTGCCTTCTTGCTGCAGTATTAATGGAGAAACAAAACCAGTCTGCTGTCAGCATAACTAGAGGTTCTAGTGGCCTTGCTGGGGGGGGAAATAAAAAAAGTTATGCCTTTTGACTGACACATAAAATTGCTGTAATATGCCGAGTGCTTCAGGCTTGTAATCTTCATATTTATTATGTATATACAGTTTCGATTGCAATTTAAACAATAACAATCTTGCTTTTATTTTTATCGTGAAATTCCAGTAATGCATAAATTAAACACCGTTGATGGATTGTGTTAATTAAAATACAGTATTAAGGCTATTAAATATTCGCTGCCTTGAATTTTAAAGTGAGTCAAAGAACAGAGCAGAAAAAGCAATTGGATGATCATCTGGAAACAGATTTAAAGTGATAAAAATGTTGACTGTAGCAGTCTCTTCTTCAGAAGGATAATATTTTCTGTATTTTCATTTACTTTAGAGAAATAGCTGCCGCCTTCTTAGCTTGGGAGAAAAATGATCAGGCATTGAAAAAACAAGTGAGCTTACGTATCTTTCCAAGCTGTTAATACCAGTGAGGTCCAAGAGGGGACATCTGTTTTTTCTAGAACCTTGAATTATGAAGACAAGAAGTCAGCGCAGTTAACTGCTTGCAGATAATACTTACTTTGTTTATTAAATGGATCAGTCTGAAATGTCTTTGCAGTTTTCCTTTATCAGGATATTTAAAATACTTTTAAAATATTGTTTTATATGTTTTACATCCAAACTATCTCAAAGCAAGTCATGAATAATAAATGCAATAGTGAATAAAATATTGAAATTGAGATTTGCTAACATGATGCAAAAAATTCTTTTAATACATGAAGCTATGTGGCATGTATTACACATAAATGTAGCACATGTTTTGGTTAGCAAAAAAGGTATATATAAAATTAGCTAGTCTGTATTTGCTTGCTTTGTAGTAGAGTTGCTGCTAGTTTAAAAAAAAAAAAAAAAAAAAAAAAAAAAAAAAAAAAACACAACAGAACAACAGCCAAAAAGGAAAACCAAAAAAAAGCCCAGACCTCCCATAAAGCACAAAGCATTCAAGTTCTAAGGGGAAAAAAAAGTTAACTAATTTATCCATCTGTTTGGGATTTTTTTACCATTTGCAAATTGAACAGTTGAGGGTTTTTTGGGTTTTGTTGCAGCAGTTTGAAAGTGTGATAACATCTAAAGACTAGGGCATGAATTAAATGTTCTGATAATAATCCTATATTTACCTTCATAATAGAATTTGTATTTGTTTAATAGGTACAAATTTAAATAATTATATTTAATACTCATATTTTACTAGCTGTTCTTAAATTTTTGTAAGCAGATGAAGTACATGTACTAAGTTTAATGAGCAGCATTATTGATACGCTCACTCAGAATCGAATTGCAACTGGAGGAAGTAAGGAGGGAAAAGCTTCTGATCTTGATACGGCAAAAAAGTTTATGATGATCTAATTCTACAGATCTTTGATATCACTGGATTGTTGAAGTGTAGATATTTCTGTTGGTGGGTCTAACAAACAGGCAGTGAGGAAGTTCTGACAGACTAGAAATAACAGAGGAAAAAACAACTGGAGTAGAAGATGATATATTTTGGGAGCTCAGGTGAAGCTGTGTTTGTAGATGGGAAGGTACCGTTTTGGTGTTCTTGGGGAGTTCCTAGCACACTGTGTTAACAGGATTCCTTTCTATAAATGAACCTTAGGCTTTTGGGAAGGACTTTGACCATCATTTTGGAAGAGGTGGTTCAGAACTGTTGGATATGAAGGCAAGTGACTTCGATGCAATTGCAACTTCTCTCCACTCAAAAATGGTCAAAACCTATAAAGAACCTGGAAACCTGAAAGAATGTTCGCCATGGATGAGTGAATTCAAAGCTGAGTTCTTGAGGAGCGAACTAGAGGTTCCTGGTAAGTTCCCCCTCAGTGTTAATGGTGACCTGTCCTTTAGAAGAAAGCTGCTACTCTTGAGCTCTACTTCTTATGTTGGCTATATGGCCCTTCTCTCTGGCAGAGGTAGATTTCATCCGAAATAATGCCGATCATTCATCATCTCTTAAATCTGTTCTTAAGCTGTACTCCTGATTTTTAAAATTGTATCTAAAATTTAAAAGACTTGAATCCAGGAAATCTGGTATATAAATATAATATATATTTAAATCTAATTCTAAAAGGATGTGTCCTCTTAAACCACTAAGAGCTGCAATTCTAACAGCTTAAGAAGGAAAGAATATTAGTAATTCCCAGATAAAATTGATGTGTGTGATTGGGCACAAACTTGAACATATGAAGTTCCATCTAAACATGAGGAGGAAGTTCTTTACTTTGAGGGTGGCAGAGCCCTGGAACAGGCTGCCCAGGGAGGTGGTGGAGTCTCCTTCTCTGGAGACATTCAAAGTCCACCTGGACACATTCCTGTGCAACCTGCTCTAGGTGGACCTGCTCGGGGTGGGGGGGTGGACTAGATGATCTCCAGAGGTTCCTTCCAACCCTATACCATTCTGCGATTCTGTGATTTTTGTGCATTTTAAAATATTTTCTTCATAGTTATCATTCTGCCAGTTCGACAAAATATTAGGAAGTGTGTTCTGTTCTTAAACACACTTATAAAAAAAATAAAATCAGTCTACGTAACATTTTTCTTCTTTTATTTTTTTCCATTACCACTTCAGGGCAGTATGATGGAAAAGGGAAACCACTGCCAGAGTACCATGCAAAAATCTCTGGATTTGATGAACGGGTATGTTTATAAGCTTGAGTCAAAGTCCTGTTCGGTATAAATTTGAGTCCATATTCCACTTGAAGAATTTGACAACAGCAAGGTTGTTGCTTGTGTATGCATCTTGCAGCACATAAAGGAGATAAGCATTTGTTCTTCTAGTAGTAGCTGAGCAACTTGATTATGCCATCTAGGAATGCCAAATAATGCTAATTTCAGTGATGATTCTGTAGGGCCAAGTCTTCTTTCACAAACATTCTGCTTTTTCCTGTCTTTTTCCAAGATAAGTGTAATGGAATCCTTGAGGAAGCCAAAACGTATAACAATCCGAGGCAGTGATGAGCAGGAGTATCCTTTTCTTGTCAAAGGAGGTGAAGACCTGCGACAAGACCAGCGTATTGAGCAGCTGTTTGATGTAATGAACATCATCCTTTCCCAAGATGCTTCGTGTAGCCAAAGGAATATGCAGTTAAAAACTTACCAGGTCATCCCCATGACAACAAGGTAGGCATTTATCTTGAAGGGGCAGGATGTTAACATCTATTACTGTTGAGATGTTGGAAAGTGAAATTTCTGCGTGCCAGATTCTGGCTCCGAGTGCTTTGGGTCTTGGTTTATTTCTTTTTTTTTTTTTTTCTTTTTCTTTTAAACAATGTTGAAATCGCTTTGTCTGGAAGCTGTTTTTCAGAGTATATTTAAATTGGTGGCTTTCAACCTTCTTTTAGCAGGCCCTAGAACATTGCTTCCTATTTGTGGTGTTCCTGTGAAGTTCAGCTCTGAGCTACTTGTTCACATTTCTTTTGTTCCAGACTGGGACTCATCAAGTGGCTGGAAAATACTTGTACATTAAAAGAATTCCTTAAGAATAGCATGTCTGAAGAGGAAGACATCAACTATAACAGGTGATGCTCGGGTTGGCTGTCTGCTCCGACAGAGGCCTCTACTAATGGGTTTCTCAACATCCTGACAATCTGGTGGCAGCATTTTCTT
Organism: Calidris pygmaea; assembly: GCA_003697955.1. Lineage (NCBI taxonomy): Eukaryota > Metazoa > Chordata > Aves > Charadriiformes > Scolopacidae > Calidris > Calidris pygmaea. Next base: position 8,459,269 of record QJSC01000495.1, on the reverse strand, counting down.
TTCTTAAAACAAAGAAATAAAAGCACCTCTAAGCAAGGAGGCAGTTTGTACTTCCTGACCCAAATTAGTAATTGGCAACTGTTTGTTTAATGAGTACCATTGTACCTGGAATATCCTCCACCCAGCTTGTTTAAACAAGAGGCTTATAATCACGTGTGACGTCATTATCATCACCATTTCCTTATCGGCAAATTGATTTTACAAGCAAAGGATTTTGATCTCTGGATTTGATCAGGCAGGAAATGGACGTAGGTCAGGGAGGGGGGGAGCAGAGGGGAGGGGGGCAGAGCAGAGAAGGAGCTGTTTGGAACCTGAGTTCTGCAGTGAGTCAGGGATGGGGGAAACGGGCAGCAGATGCACAGAACACAACTGTAAAAGAGCAACCGTCTCTGACTTGGTGCAAATGCTGGGTTTGAATAAACGGGCTTGCTTTCCCTTGATTGTAATTGGGGGATGAGTATTTGTAAAATTGATTTAATTCTAGTGTCTCGGCCTGTTTCTATCCTAGAATTTACAAATGTGGTTTTATTTACCAACATTGTTCTTCGTGCATAATCTCTGCTTGGGTTTGTCAAAGTGGTGTCATCACCATTTATTTTCACTAGTTCCCTTGTTTATGGGGTAGGTTGGAGGAGTCTGCGGCGTGGAGGCTGGACTCCAAAGAGTCTTTATTTCTACAGTAGCTACTTGGTTTGTGAGCTGTTTAGGAACTGCTACAGCTCCTGCACTACTGCTGTCTGCTTCACTTCTGTGCACAGCAGTGGTATTATGTTGATCTCAATTCATTGACTGGGAAAGTGAAGGAGGACTCACATGGAACAGCCTCACGAGAGGAGAAGATTTCTGATGTGCTAAATGTAGAAGATCAGTGTCTTTCTAAAAACAATTAATGATTTATCCCCCCAAAAATCCTTTATTTTATCATTGTATATATACTTTAAATATTTTCTCATATGTTCTTCAGTCAAGTCAATTAAGACACTTTACGTTGAGCTATGGTTGAATAACAGCACTAGCAAAGGAAAATTCTGATTAAATCCTTGCTGGTAATATTCTGGTTGGGGGGGAATAACTTTCTGAAGTTTTGAAATTTTTTTCTTTATCTCAAAGTGATGGGCTACGCAGTCTGTAAATGCTAAATACCTCTTAAATGGAAAGGATCTCTGTATCTGAGAACGTGCTTTGGAATGAAGAGAGACGGCAGGTGCTCTGCTAAGTCACTGCCTCTCTGGATTAGAAGTTTTAAGGTCTAGTGTATTTAGTTAAGATGGGAGAAAAATATCAAATTATTCTGTAAGCAGTGCAACTAATGAAGACTGGCTTCTTACGGATTAACACCTTCAGTCCAAACCCCCATTCCTCCCCTCCTGGACACACTGAGGAGATAAGGGGCTGCCTTTCTGTATCCCCTATGGGTTTGGCTGGACAAACGGCAGCACATACTGTGGGAAGCTATATAACGCTTCTCAAGTGGATGCGAGACTGTGTTAAAAATATCTTTCCCTCCCTGGAGAACTTATTTTGGGTCTTTCTTCTCAAGGCAGCATCTAATTTTCACGGTATCTATTCACAGATTAACACCTTTGAGATGTCTTAATCTTCTGTCAAATATGACTGAAGTGCATTCAAGGCTGGGGGGAAGGAGATGGATGGACCAGCGTATGCACCGACTCCATAAACTTCATTTCCATAGCAAGGTTGAAGTTACTGTAGGCTGTAGCTTTCTGACTCCTGTGCATGACAATCGCATGGGTCATGGCAGCACACAGCCTGCAGGTACTCGAGTACAGGGTGGTGAAGTTGAAGAGAAATCAGCTCTTTTGTTTTTTCCTTTTGTCTCTAGCAAAAGAGGACCTCGTGCCACCTATTCTGAGTGGCTGTCCAAGGTGGGGGGCAAAGCGCAAGGCATCTCTCGATACCATGTTATGTACAGGTAGGTTTTAAAAGTAAAAACTGGAGTGTGCACACACAGAGTTGTAGAAATTCCAGGAAAAAATATGATCTGTGTTACAATATACTGGCTAGATCAGATTTTTGCCCGTTTTGCTGCTTTTTCTTACTGGAGGTGCTCTGCAGGAGGAGTTTAGTACTGCCAAAATCCCAGCAGAGCAGAGGAATTCTTCCAGAAGCTTGCTCACTTCCTTAAGAAAGCATCTAGAAGCAGGTGTTCCTCTTCAGCTTTATTTTCTAGGTGTCTTGTTCATGATGATGCTATGAGGTGGGCTGCCTCAGAGCCAGAGCACCTGCCAAAGGTGGACTGAGAAATTCACTGAGAACTTCAGAATATTTGATCGTTTGGGTCCCGACTTGAGCATCCTCTCAGAGGAATTTTCACACCTGCCTAGATCTAGAACTGTAGTGGGGGGAAAGTGAGGTTTCCAGTGGGGCTCTGATGAGTTCATAACCTGCTTAAGGAATCGTCTTGCTTTTTAAAGGAAAATTTTGACTCGTTTAACCCAGTGAATCTACATCAATACTTGTGTTCAGATCCAGAATGTGCTTCTGAAGGGATCCCAGTCGCCCCCAGGTTGGCTTGCATCTCAGAGCTGTCCCCTGGGACACAACTTGGCTCCTTTCAGATGAAACTAGGCTGGGAGGGAGCAGACCCCTAGGCTGGAAGGGAGAGCACCCAGCACATCCCAGCTGCTCAAGAGCATTCAGTTCCCAGGAGCAGCCATGGCCTAGGCCAGAGTAGTCCCCCTCCCTCCCCAGATGTGTCCGGCATGGATGTCCTCAGCACCAGCTATCTAGTTGGGACACCTCCCCTGGTGCTGCACTTCTTTCTGGTGCCAGTACAGCCCCTGCCCGCTGCTGAGAGACCCAGTTTGGGCCTTGGTTTCACTGCTTGGAAGAGACTGTCCAGCCAGAAGGAGCACAACTGTATTTCTGTATTAAAACTTAACCCATCTAATGAATTTGGGGGAAACTAGGCAAAACTATGTACCCTTTTGTATTAAGAAATGTCAGTCTTGGAAATAACTGTTGGGAGAAAAAAGACAGGAGGGGATATTTTTAATATCGGGTAAAAAATTTTGGGCAAACTCTGCAGCTTGCTGTGCTGTTTGCTGGGGTAAGCAGAAGGTGCTAATGCCGTCGGCATCTTAACTTTTAACGTCCAGTGGGCTGTTATTTCGGTAGCTAATGTTATTCCTTCATTAATTTGCAGGAACGCTAGCCGTACAGAGGCAGTTATGTCTTTCAGAAGCAGGGAAAGCAGCGTTCCAGAAGACCTGCTGAGGTAAGGGCGCCGTTAATGACTGCACATTGTGAAACGAAGGCTGGCGTCGTATCTGCGTGCCACCAAGTGAGCTCTGTTTTGTTTAGGCGAGCCTTCGTGAAGATGAGTACGTCTCCCGAAGCCTTCCTGGCTCTGCGCTCCCATTTTGCCAGCTCCCATGCGCTGATGTGCATCAGCCACTGGATACTCGGTATCGGCGACAGACACCTCTCCAACTTCATGATTAACAAGGAGACGGGTGGCATGGTGGGAATAGACTTTGGATATGCGTTTGGCTCAGCTACACAGGTATTTGTTTTCTAATTAATTTGTTACAGCTTTTGCGTGTACTCTATACATGCAATTAGACGTGTATTTTCAGTACTAAATGTGATGCTTCTAATTTGCCGTTGTTCTCATGCAAAATAAACCTCTAAGAGTTATTTCTAGTTAATCAAATAAAATCGCTGTTTCCAGATACTCTCAGACAAGCAGGGAGCTATAGAGTTTCACAGAGTCTACATGATGGTGTTTTGCGTCATTCAGCCGTGCTTTCGGCCACTGTCACTAAATATTCATGACTAGAGCCTTGGTGTCATAACTTGGTCCTGTTTTACTGTGTTCCACGGTATTTTTCCACCTGTTGGAAGGGGTCCAGCAGAGGGCCACAGAAATGATGAGAGGGCTGGAGCACCTCTCCTGTGAAGACAGGCTGAGAGAGTTGGGGCTGTTCAGCCTGGAGAAGAGAAGGCTCCGGGGAGACCTTATAGCAGCCTTCCAGTACCTGAAGGGGGCTGCCAGAGAGATGGGGAGAGACTCTTTGTCGGGGAGTGTAGCAGTAGGACGAGGGGTAATGGTTTTAAACTGAAAGAGGGAAGATTTAGATTAGATATTTGGAAGAAACTCTTTCCTGTGAGTGTGGTGAGGCACTGGAACAGGTTGCCCAGAGAAGTTGTGGATGCCCCATCCCTGGAAGTGTTCAAGGCCAGGCTGGATGGGGCTTTGAGCAACCTGGTCTGGTGGGAGGTGTCCCTGCCCATGGCAGGGGGGTTGGAACTCAATGATCTTTAAGGTCCCTTCCAAAAAAAACCATTCTATGATTTTCAGTTAAGTGACAAAGAGAGTTTCAAAGCTTAAAAAGAACGAAATATTTATTTCTAACCCTTCTGTTTCAAGGTTTCTTAATTCTTGTTTTCTTTTGACTCTCCTTCCCCTTGGCTAGTTTTTGGGTGTGCCAGAGCTGATGCCTTTTCGCCTGACTCGCCAGTTCATTAATCTGATGATGCCGGTGAAAGAGTGGGGTCTCATTTACAGTGTGATGGTTCATGCCCTGAGGGCTTATCGTGCGGATCCAGATCTCCTCATCAGCACGATGGACGTCTTTGTAAAAGAGCCTTCTTTGGACTGGAAGGTGGGATTTTTCCTCTTTCCTTTTTCTTCATCTGAAAATTCTTAAACTGTAACAAGGATACAAATCTGATCCAAAAGAATGTATTTCTTGATGCTCACTCCCAGTGCTCTTTTTATCTTTCTTTTTTTATTGAGTTTTCAGAGAAATGAACTTAAAGGATTTAAAATGACAGAATTCTGTATTGATGGACAAAGAATAGCAGCACATGTCTGAGTTATCAGTGTACTGTTCTTTATCTGCATGATAATCCTAAAAATGTGGGTATCTCTTGATCACATTATGTCACTTATGGCAGCAGAATAAATATTTTCAACTTTTTGCATTGACCTTCTTAAGTTGACATAGCAACACTGTATATATATCAAACTAAAAGTTACAGAGGAAAAAATCTGAAACTAATTGCACGTCAGTAACTCCAGTTGTAAATTAAATTTGAAGTCACAGGCTAGATTTCATCTCCCTGCTTTGTCCTCCGTTGCGTCTGCAGTTAAGAGTTACTGGCTTGACTTGCTGTGATGTGACGGCTTAAAGGTCTTTTTAAGTATGTGATTTATGATAAAGAGGGCAAATTTTCTTTCTCTTTAGAACTCTGAACAAAGACAGCTGAAAAAAGGAGGCACGTGGATTAAGGAAATAAACACATCTGAAGTAAACTGGTACCCTTTGCAAAAAGTCAGCTACGTCAAAAGAAAGCTCACGGGTGCCAATCCGGCAAGAATCACTTGGTAAGATGCTCTCCTTTTGCTTTTAACTGCTTGGACTCAGAGCTTTGGCAGTCTCCTGCATCCGAGTTTGCTCCCTTCAGATAGAGTGGCAGCGAGGGAGAGAGAAGAGGCAGACAGGGCAACGTTTCAACAGACCTCCTGTCAGAATCATTCTGGTCCCCGTACAAGCTCTCTGCGTCGCCCTGCCAGCCCAAACACAGATAGCTCCCCGCCAGTGTTCTTGCTCCAGCCCAGGCCTCCTGAGCTCTTTTACTGTTCCTGGCAACACACGCATCCCCACCCCGAGCCTGCTTAACTTCTCGCCCCTCAGACTGACGTTCTTTATGTTCGTCCCCGCAGCGTTTAGGTTAGGGGTAGTATTTAAGTCCATACGCTTCTGCTGGGCCGTTGCTTCAACAGCTGGATGGGAGGCGTGGAGGTAAGCTGCTTCCCAAAACCATCAGATTCAAATCTGATGGCATTCTCAGGTTATTTATGTCAGTCCAGTCAAGTCTGGCTCAAGCCAGAATGTCTTTGAAGTTCAGTTAAAGTACAATTAATCCCTTCCATCCTCTTCTAAAAAGACATTTTGGATTAATCAAGAAAAAAAAAATGCAAAGAAAGCAAGTCTGTTTTAAAACCATACAAATACTGAAAAGTGCAGGACTTGGGAGGAGTCCCTTTTGCAGCCGAGGCTGAACTGGAACAGGCAGCAAAACACTCCTTGCAGACACAGATGCGCAGGGCAGGTAAGGAGATAAAACAGCTCGGATGTGAACTGCTGCATCCTTCTCTCCGCTAGAGACCTTTGACAAGATGAATATTTACCATTAATATTTCCACCAGTTAAGGACATCTGAAATCACCAGCCTTCACTGGCCAAGCCTTCTGCAGCTATTGAACAGTCTCCACGTCTTGAAAAATAAAGCTGCATGCACCGCGTTCAAGTCCTGTTTGGTGTTTTAAAATCCATCTCGGGTTTTTCGCTTGTCTCTTTTACTAAGAGCTTATCATTTTGTGTTCTCAACCCTAGTGATGAGCTACGCCTGGGCCACGAGAAGTCGCCGCCTTATAATGATTTTGCAGCTGTGGCTCGTGGCAACCCCGATCATAACGTCAGAGCCAGAGAGCCAGAGGATGGACTCTCGGAGGAGACCCAAGTGAGATGCCTGATCGATCAGGCCACAGACCCCAACGTTCTCGGCAGAGTCTGGGAAGGCTGGGAACCCTGGATGTGAGGGACCGCTCTCTAAAGCCCAGTCTGCCAGGGGGAGCGTCCCCCAACGCGCAGCTGCAACTGGAGTGGAATTTTAAGGCCAAAAAGGAGAAAAAAAGCTCTTAACCACTTTTATCTCCATCAGTTAACTTCACTAAAATGGAAAATAATTTTTTTGTGTCAAAGCTGTATTAAGGCAGCGGTTTTATCTTTTTTTTTTATGTGATTCTGCAGCAAAGCAGCTTTACTGTCTTTGTGTTAAAATCAATGTTGAAAGAAGCGGAGAGGCTGGGGGGCTTCAGGACTCATTTGAAAGGCACGGAGATCACTCAGAGGAAAGCACAAATTCACACCCTGTGAACCTGCAGGCATCCTTCTAGTGAGAGTCTGTGCTTCTGTCCATTACACAGACCTTGATGACGATCAACTGAAGCCATTCTGCTGACATGCCTTAATTGCAATTAAGGCTAGAAGATTTTTGTATCAATGGAAACAGTGAAACCCATGGTAAAATTAAACAGGAAACGGCTTGTAGCTCTGGGTACCACCTAAACTACCTGGATGGTTATTTCGTTACTGGATAATGAACAGCAACGATGAGACCCTGCCAGTTTGTTCCAGCGGATGGGTTTTTTAACAACGGGAAGTTATACTCTGTTGTCTCTGTCCTTTAGAAGTCTCCGCTCCTCACGTTTTATCCATCTCTTTGGCCAAAGCCAGAAGCAGCCCCTGCTGCTGCTGCCACCGCCACCGAGCCCCGGGAGGCTCCTGCCTGGCGGGGAAGCCCCTGCTCCGGTGGCCTTGGTGGCAAGTTCAGCACAGCACAAGGTGGCGGGGGGGGGAAAGAGACGTGTCGAAGATCTTATGGGTGTTTATTACCCACAATTCGTTGTAGGAGATAATTTCCATTGAGGCTTTTAATAATTATCATAAAGGGAGCAATAAAAATGAGTCTTTGCCCTTTCGCTGCCTGCAAGCTTCCCCTGCTGCCTCCCTGGCCATGGGGCAGCCCTGGGCTCGCCGAGGGCCACGGCTGCCCCTGGCACCAGCCTCAACTGACTCTTTCAGCTGGAGAGCTGAGGAATCTGCCTCCTGGATACAACTCCATGAAAAACTTGGGATGGGGAAGAGTGTTTGCTTCTCTATTACCCTGTGAATAGGGAAGGAGCTTTTTTATCTCAAATACTTCCCAGCAACAGTTATTGTTTGTTACCTTCCTTCTTAATAAATGTGTCCAATTCTTTATGTTATGAATTGAGACACTGAGAATCTTTGCATCGGATTTTATTGATTAAAAATATTGTTTGGCTGTATTTTTGTAGAGGAAGCATCTATTTAAAAATAAAAATAAACTTTTGGATGTATACTTGATTTCAAAAGTTAAATTAGGGTGCTTCACTCACAGAAAACATTCACATTTACCCATTTTTACAGACGATAACTATTGGCAACATTATTTTTTTTCATAAGAGTGTGTGATACATTCTATTTTTATACACACCGTGTCTGGGTGTATTTTGTTCTTTCAGTCTCTGGTGTCAATAAAGAGGCCGGCACTATGACTAACGCTTGGTGAGAGGAGGCACTCAGCTTTCGCCTTGTCACTCCACAAATATAAGAAAGTTAAAGCACCATAAAAAGCTACATGAAAAGGTGAGGGGACATCTGGAAATCAAGTGGCCCGGTCGTACGAGGTGTTTAATTGCACTTTTGGCACATATCTCAGATATTTACTGGGTACTTTGACCTGCGCTGTGGAGGACAAAGTTTAGGTTTATAGTTTAACGAGGCTCTTCTCGTAGGACTTTTGATACCTTCGGTAACAATAGACGTTAGTGCACCACACGCCTCCTCCAGGGACAACCCAGGCTTCCTGCGCCTTTCAGAAGGGGCTGGAGCAGGAGTGGAGCCTGGCTCTTCCAGGGGAAGAGGACTGTGGTGGACCCCAACTCAATGCCCTCCTCTCCCTTTAGTCCATAGCCAAAGCCCCCCAGGCCAGGGGTGAAAGCCTTTGAGACAGGAGAAAGTAGCCCTGATGGTGCAAAAGAGCTAAGAAAATGTCCATAACACTGAAAATAGCTAAAAGCTCAGTTTTGGCCCTAAAATAAGTGCTATAATCAGAAGCCCCAGCTACACTAGTCCTACTAGTGATGTATCGGTCAAGTGGAGTTGCCCAAACGGAGCTTTCCTTGAGCAGCTGAATGAGCCTGAAAATAACCCCCAACATGTGAATGGTGGCTGCTCTCCCCGATCCCGACGAGTTAATTGGAAGCTGTTAATTGGAAGGGCTGGAGCTGGCCCGAGAGGCCACGAGGGAGGCACTGATGCAATGGAAACCTCAAGTGCCTGGGCTGGGTGCTTCACGGGGTGGGATTGTTCAGCTTCCAGAGAAGAGTCGGACGGCGAGCGGCTCGGAGTCGGAGGCTGCTGCAGGTCTCACGATGCAAAACAAACCTCAGTATCTGCCCACAGGTACCACAGAACGTTTCCTTCTCAGATGGAATGCCCAGATGTGCACTACCTCTGGAAATTCACTAGTTGTATCTAGAAAGCAGTGTCAACCACTAACATACAACCTCAATAGGTTTTTCTTAGCATATAGCATAAAATTTGTGCTCAAACTAGTCATCACCGGCCCTGTCATGATTTCTCTCTAATGAAGGATAATAATAGCGCTAAACACAGAGGAGAGCTCGGCACCTGCAGCCTCCTTTCCCAGCTGACAGAGGTTCCTGCATCCTGCTTGTTGTGCTCAGGATTTTTCCTGGTGTCCGTCCATATCTCCCTCCCTCCCCCAATTTAAATGTTATCTCCCCCCAGGTTTCACCTTTTTCAAAATTTGGGGTGTTAAAAAAATAATTTAGTACCGCTGCTTTAAAAGGCCCTTTTTTGCCCTCATGAGTCCTGAGGATGAGGGTCTGCTGAGCCACTTCTTTAACACCATGTGTCTCGTTTGGAAATGACCTGGCGTTAAAAAAATGTCATTTTTAAGCCGTGCTGCTTGTAAGAAATGGCACCTGGACGGAAAGGTCACTCCCCGGCAGCCACCCGGGGCACCAAAGGGTGTCAATAGTCCTGTAGCAAAGCGACCAAAGAGCTACATCTTGTCTTACACCAACAACGTCCAGAATAGGGTGTTTAGGGGTGGGTTTTTTGTTGCAAAAAGTTTTGGGAAGAAGCGGCCATAAGGGACTGGGAAGGATTTGGTTGCAGTTTCCACATTATTTACAGGGGGTTTTGTTTTGCTAAAAAGCAAAGAGCACAACACTGTCCTAGAGCAATACAGGAGACACGGGAGGAGGCAGGAGCCCTGGCAGAGGTGGGACAGGAGGTAGGGAGGCTCCGTCCAGCAGTCACTGTGGTGGCTTATGAGACCCAACCCCAACCATGGGGAGGGCTAGAAAGAAGATGAGGGGCCTGGAGCATCTCCCTTACAAGGAGAGGCTGAGGGACTTGGGTCTTTGTAGTCTAGAGAAGACTGAGGGGGGAATCTGATCAATGCTCATAAATACTTAAAGAGTGGGTGTCAGGAGGACGGGGCCAGTCTTTTTTCAGTGGTGCCCAGTGACAGGACAAGAGGAAATGGGCACAAACTTGAATGTAAGAAGTTCCACCTAAACATGAGGAGGAACTCCTTTACTTTGAGGGTGGCAGAGCCCTGGAACAGGCTGCCCAGGGAGGTGGTGGAGTCTCCATCTCTGGGGACATTCAAAACCCGCCTGGACAAGTTCCTGTGCAACCTGCTCTAGGTGGACCTGCTCTGGCAGGGGGGTTGGACTAGATGATCTCCAGAGGTTCCTTCCAACCCCATATCATTCTGTGATTCTGTGAGGTTCTGTCCCTCCTTGGCAGTGTGTTGGGCAGGTATTTAACTATCCCCAGACAATCTGCAGCTCCTCACCTGTATGTCCTTTTCCTTGTCAGCCCCCACATGCTGGTCCTGGCTTCTAGCTGTTGAATGTGACGGTCACTGCACATTCACCAGGCTCGAGGTCCTGGTGCTTCTCTGGATTAGTGGGAAGGGACTCTTTATCAGGGAGCGTAGCGATAGGATGAGGGGTAACGATTTTAAACTGAAGGAGGGGAGATTTCGATCAGATCTTAGGAAGAAATTCTTTCCTGTGGGGGCGGTGAGACACTGGTACAGGTTGCCCAGAGAAGCTGTGGCTGCCCCATCCCTGGAGGTGTTCAAGGCCAGGCTGGATGGGGCTTTGAGCAACCTGGTCTGGTGGGAGGTGTCCCTGCCCATGGCAGGGGGGTTGGAACTGGGTGAGCTTTAAGGTCCCTTCCAACCCAAACCATTCTATGATTCACAGCTGACACTCCAGAGTAATTTAAAGTTTTGTCTTTTCTCTGCAAAAGTTTCTTAAAGAAAGATTTCCTGTCCCCTCTCTCTAGGTGTAAATGCTCCTCTTCGCTTGATTTGGAGCAAGAACCTCAAGGTGGTTTTCGAGAAAATATTCTGCAATTCAGGTGCTCAAATATTTCTCACTGCTGTTGAAAACCCACTGGAGCCCAGCGAGAAGCCACGATTTGGTAGCTCGGGTGCTCAGCAGGGCGGGTGAGGGAATCGAGGGCTTGTCTCTGCTTCACTCTCCATGAAATTATTTATGCAAATGGGAACAGATGCAGCTGCCGAGATGCCAGGAAACAGTGCAGCGTGGATATAGTCCTGCCTTCACCCCAGCACTTTGCTCAGCAATGAGTATCCCTTGCTCGCCTGCTCCCGGCTGCTTGGCAGCAGGTGGGGTACCACCCCAGGGATTCACACCCTCCCTGGCGCCTGGGGGGACCCCCCAAAATCACATACCTCACGCTCAGCAGCAACGGCAACCAACTCACCTTCCAGGGGACATCTCTCGCCGCTTGTTTTGGGGTGGTGACGGGTCTGACCATGAGCTCTGAACATGCCTCCAGGTCCTGATGACACCGTGAGCCAAGCTGCACCCTCCACACTGGGGCGTAGGTGTGACACAGGTGGCAGATATTGGGCTTCCATGCCCAGCAGGTCACTGCTTACCGAGGGGTTTGAGAACCTGATTGCCATCCGGCAGCGTGCCCCGTGTCGGTCAAGCGACCTGGCTGGGAATTTCATCTCTTTTTTGGGGTAACACGTGATGGGCATCAAACGAGAGTGTTGGGGCTGGAGCAGTCACACGGTACCATCTGATGAGCAGCCACTCTCTGGGGCTGAGGACTTCATAGAGCTGAAAGCAGAACACAGTTCCATGTACAAACAGCTAAATTAGATGCTTTCCAAAACAAATTATAATTTTATGGCTACAACAGGTGAGATGTTACCGCCTTCCAGCAATCAGCAGACGCTGTGGCGGAGGAGGGGGAGAGAGAATGGGTGTCACTACCTGGCGTGTCTGAACCACCTTCCCATGCCCCGTGCACCCACCTCTCCACGCTTCCTGCAGAGAGAAAAGGTCCAGGAGGATCCCGGGATGGTCGTAGTTCCCCGCCAGAGACCCAGGTCAAGGGCAGGTGGCCCAGAGTGACACGACATGAGTGTACCCGAGGGATGGAGGGCAGAGAGTAACGCCATGCAGAACTGGCATGATTTAATAACGGGGAATTTATGTGGGGGATATAATTTTTGGGCAACGTGTAAAAGGAAAACTGCACTAAAAAAAAACACCCCACAAAGGCAACCACTTCTTGAGTCATTGTCCAGTTCAGTGCTAAAGGCTCCTGTGGATAAAGGTTGCGTGATCGAGCCTCTGATGAGCAAATCAAATCAAGTTTATTTAAACACAACGTCTCCGGGGGGTGTGAACCGCAGCGCTGGAGTTCAGAAGCGAAGCCAAGCCCCTCCACGCAAAACCTCAAACCTCCCCTCGGCAGCAGCAAACCCTCCCCTGCCAGGAGGAGCACCCCCATCCCGATCCCACCAGCCTTCCCAGGAGGAGTTTGGGGCCAAAAGGCGAGCGTGCGCCGGTCCCGGCCCCACTATTTCTGTTAAAATACACACCCCTTTGATAAACAGCGGCGTTCCCGCGACAGCTGCGGCAGCGGCCGATGGAGGCCAGCCCGGAGCGAGGCAGCGGGCCTGGCAGGAGCCCGGCATGAACAGCACGTCCCCCGGGTCCCCAGAAAGCCACCACCTCCGAGGGGCAACGCCAGCAGCGTTGAGATACCCAAAGGGCCGGGCTGAAAAGTCAGTGGCTGGGTTAGTCCCTACCAAAACATCGTAAATCTAGCCGGGTCTTCTGGGGGAAAAAAAAAAAAAAAAGTTTAAAAAAATCTTAAAATAATTTTTTAAAAGGGTTATTTATTTGTTTGTTTATTTATTTATTTTGCAATTGCATCAATGGAGCACCTGAGGATGAAGCCAGGGTTGTTTTTAAAATTGCTTTGTGTAACTGGTAAACGCAGCATTTCACATCTTCGAAAAGAAAATGTTTTCTTTTCTCTGACACTCGCCAATTGCCAATTTACCAGTAGCAGTTCACTGGATGCGAGGGGGGGGACACAGACCCATAGTTACTTACCCTCAGTTTCTAAGAGCGGCTTCACTCCACGCAGGCAGCGTGAAGCAGCTCAAGGTGCCTCAGAGACCCCCTTCCCACCCCAGCATCCTGCAAGAAGCCGTCCAAGCGACACCCTGTCACTGGTGGGGACACACACACACACGCTCACAGCGCTCTCGGGTGAAGCTGGGGAAGGCGCGGAGCCTCGGGAGGGCGCTAGGGTGATGCACGGAGACACGCGTGGGGCAGGCGGCAGCATCTTCCCCGTATCGCTTCATCCGAGGCGCCGCTGGGGAGGTGGGGAGGGGGGGAAATGCANGGTGGTGGTGGTAAAATGAGCCTTTTCCGCCGGCCCGTGTGGAAATAAGCTCGGAAAAGGGAAAATTAACGCTCAAGCGGAGCGTTGCAGGGGGAACGGGGGGCCGGTACCGGCGTCGGGGTGGCCCTCCCCGTGGACGGGACGCCCTTTCGGGCGCCTGCCCCTCTTGGCGCACCGGCCCGTCCGCCCGGGGGGGGGGCCACCCCCGACCGCGGCCACCCTCCGCCGGGAGGTGGCAGCTCTCCGCGGCGGGAGCCCGGCCTCCGCGGCCGCGCACCCCACCCGCTCCCGCCCCCGGGTCCCCGGGAACAGTCGTTCCCCGTCATTGGGGCAGGAGGCGGGGCCGGCGCCGTATAAGAAGGGACCGAGCGGGCGTTTCGCTCCCAGGTCCAGAAGACGCCTTGTCCCGTCCCCGCCTCCCATCGCCCAGAGAGCGCGGCGTGACCCCTCCACACCCCCCCGAGCCCCCCCAGCCCGGATCGACCCTCACGTCGGGGAGGCGAGGGGACGGCAGCGGGACCACCAGCAGCACCACCACCAGCAGCACCAGCAGCAGCACCAGCAGCAGCAGCAGTCCCGTCCCTCTCCCCACCTGCCCGTGGGGGAGGCTGGAGCTGCGACCGTCGCGGAGCGGCGGCTGGTCCCCGCGGTCCGGAGCCCCCGCGCCGCGTCCGTGCGGCGCCGTCTCCCGCTCCCCGATGAGCGCCGCCGCTCTCTACAGCCTGGACTCCCCGGCGTGTTACAAGAACTGGTGCCTGGAGCCCGCCAACTTCTACGACGCCAAGGTGGGCAGCGGCGGGCCGGGGGCCGCCTGCAAGCCGGGGGGCCGGGGCTGCGGGATGAGCGGCGAGGAGGCGGGGGTCGGCCCGGGGGGCAGCGGCACCAACCTGGCGGAGCTGAGCGCCGCCGCCCCGGCCATGTACGAGGACGAGAGCGCCATCGACTTCAGCTCCTACATTGACTCCATGTCGGCCGTGCCCAACCTGGAGCTGTGCAACGACGAGCTCTTCGCCGACCTCTTCAACAGCAACCACAAGCCCGAGCGGGGCGGGGATTACGGCGAGTACCTGCCGCCGGGCGGCGGCGCCGGCCGCGACCCCGCCAAGGACCTCGGCGCTGCCATGACCACCCTGCTGGGCGCCGAGCCCCGCACCGCCTCCTCCTCCTCCTCCTCCTCCTCCTCCTCCTCCTCCTCCTCCTCCTCCTCCTCCTCCTGCCGCGGCGCCCTGAAGCAGGAGCCGGACTGGAGCGACAGCGACCTCTCCTCCTCCCTGCTGCCCTCCCAGATCGCCACCTGCGCCCAGACCATCATGAACCTGAGCGGGCAGCCCACGCCGCCCACCTCCCCCGAGCCGCCGGGCAGCAGCTCCCCCTCCAGCTGCAGCACCCGCTCCCCGGGCCCCGCCGCCGGGGCCGTCTGCGGGTCGGGGCAGGGCGTCCCGGCGCCGCCGCCGCCGGCCGCCGGCGGGGGGAAGGAGCGGGGGGGCAAGAAGTGCGTGGACAGGTTTAGCCCCGAGTACCGGCAGCGGCGGGAGCGCAACAACATCGCCGTCCGCAAGAGCCGGGACAAGGCGAAGCGGCGCAACCAGGAGATGCAGCAGAAGCTGCTGGAGCTGTCGGCCGAGAACGAGAAGCTGCACAAGAAGATCGAGCAGCTCACCCGGGACTTGACCAGCCTCCGGCACTTCTTCAAGCAGCTGCCCAGCGCCTCCTTCCTGCAGCCCGGCTCGGGCACCGACTGCCGGTAACCCCGGGGAGGGGGGGGAAACGGGACGGAGAGACGGACTCCGGGAGACCGTGGATAAATACCTCAGAGGGCCGGGCCGTGTCCGTGTCCGTGTCCGTGCCGGGCCGGGCCGGGCCGCTCGGTGCCGCGGCGCCCCGGGCCGGGGGCGCGGGAGGAGGCGCGAAGCCGCGGTGGGACCCGCCGGCCCCCGGCCGCTTTCTGAATGTTGTAGCGACGTGGAGGGGGGCGATGCCTGAGGGGTCTTTCACCACGAAACCTGCAAAAAAGAAAAAAAAAAAAAGCTAAATATCTTCTTTGGTTGTTTTTTTGGTTTTTTGTTTTTTTTTTTTCTCTCCCCTTAAATTATTTTTGTAATGGTAGTTTTCGTCTTTTCTACATTTTACTCATACCAATGCAGCTATGGTACATCTGTTAAAATGATTCAAAACCCCATGTATTTTAGACAGTAGGATGAAAAAGACTTGAGCATGCTCGACCTTTTATATCAATTTTTACAGCATTTCTAAGAACAATAAGGATAATAATAATAATAATAAAAAAAAGCATTTTAAATCAACCCTGCTCTCGTTTGCTCCGTCTCTTGAAAGTAGCGGGGAAAGTTGTGCTTCTTGGGGGGGGGGGGGGGGGGGGGGNGGTGCGGGCGGCACGGGATGGGGGGTTCCAGCAGCCGAAACGGGGAGGGGGAGAGGGGGGTAAGAAGGGGTGAGAGAGAAGGAGTGGGGGGTGAAGTGCTCAGTAGTGTTTTTACCCGAAGCAGCCGAAGGGCGAGCGAGCGGTGGGCATCGGTGGGCATCGGCTGGGCATCGGCTGGGGCTCCCGCAGAGTGGGCTTCTCCCCCCTGGAAGGGCGCCGCTGCGCAGGGCTGCTGAGTCGGCTGTTGGGCTGAGCTGGGTGCTGGGGCTGAGCAGCAGTTGGGTGGCAAGAGTGGGGCTGCTCCTTGGCCAGGGCTCTGCCACAAACATTAGTCTTTTAAAAGAAAAAAAGTATACGTGAACACAACACCGTTATATCCAAAATTCCTTTTAAAACCCCCCGGAGTGGTTTCCACTCCAGCCAAGGCAAAGCTGCACCTACACTAAGGTGCTCCCAAGCTCCAGTCGGCCACATTCCCAAAGGAGATGCTGCTGCCCACATGCACTTCAGCCGGTTCCAGGCTACCATCGCCCTGCAGCAGCTGGCCACTTTCACTGATTGCTGCTAGTGAAAGTGAGAACGGGCAACCACGCCAATCTCTGAGTGAGGGAATAAATTACGAAAGGTTGGGTTACGTGTCTGAATTTTGAGAGTGAGCACACAAAGACGACAGCATCTGTAGGGCATTGGCAGAAAAATGGCCCGACAGGACAAGTGTCTCCAACGGCCAGAGCTCTTCGAGGGAGACACAGAAACCTCGCCCCTTTAGAAGGGGCCACCCTGGTCGTGTAGAGGGCAGCACCCTGGGCACAGGAATGGGCTGACGTCCCCTCCTTCCTTACAGGGAGGCAGGTAAGGAGACTGAAACGCTTGGGAGGAGGGGGGAAAAAAGGGGATTCAGAAGCTGGGTCATCCCTGTAGTACTCGTGACGTATGTAGGACCTTCCACTATCAGCCTCAGGAACCATCTGTGCAGCAACAAGTTTGCTGTTCCTTTTCTGCTGGGTAATCACGGACCGGGGCAAAACCATTCATTCCTCCTCCTCTGACCTGCACGGGTTTTTTGAATACCATGAAAGCGGAAGAAAAAAGATACCATTAATTCTTGCACCTCAAAAAGTGCACACATGGGAATATTTTAATATTATTTTAACTGATCTGTAATCCTTGTCTCTGTACAGATAGTTATGTGGCCTACAAAGCAGTTTTCCATTTACCCATAACAGAAACTGTATAACGAAACACTCGCTTTGTGGGAAGCTACAGATAACACTGTACTTCTACGCTTAGAGACCAATTAGCTGTAAAACATTAACTTTATATATGCTTGACACTTCAAAATAGAAGCTTTGGTCAAATCTCTGTCTCTACAACATTTATTGCAAGGTGATAACAAACGTTACAACTCAGAATTCGCGCACAACACGGTGTTTTGCAGCCAGTGGTACGTCTGGAATCCGCTGATAAAACTCAGCTTAGACTGACGTTCACTGCCCACAGCAAGGTATTTATTTCAAAAATATCAGTAAAATATTTTCCAGCAACACATAATAAATAGAGTATTATAAAAAAATAAATCACAACCATTCAAAGCTTCCAGAACAAGATGTTTTACATACATGAACAGCAAAACATGCCAAAGAAATGTATTCTTAAATTCTGAACTGATCCCAAAAAAAAAGAGTTCAGAATGTTGAAGAGATTTTTTTTTTTTACTATTTTGTTTTTTCAGTGTTATCACAATGTGCTTTGTAAATCACAGCTTTTAATAAACTATCTTAATTCTTATCACACTCGCATTCTCCATTATCTGTGGCACTAGTTAACAGATAACCACGTTACAAAGTCCACAGATACTACAGTAGCTGACGAGAGAGTTCAGCTCAGTGTCTTGCTGCCGCCGCTTCCAGAAGAACAATTTCCTCCAGTGCAACACAGTTGGGGTGGCTGGTTACGGAGTGGACGTAGCAGTTCAATAACCCCACCTCCTTTCCCAGCACGCTCTGCACCTCATAACTCTGCAGTGATAAAAGCATGTTGATTAAAACAAACAGTCCTGGACGTTCTGTTCTAAGCAGCATTCGGCTTGGAAGATGCAGGGTGTAAGGTCCTCTTCCAACAGACAATTTTTTTTTAAGGACTCAAAAAGAAAGGTGCGTTAGAACGGATGGAAAGAATGAATACATTAGATTTTCAATAATTAGATGTCACTCCTGCTTAAAGTGCTGCTTCCTTAGCAGGCTTTTAAAAATTAGTTGTTTTAAAAAAATAAAAAAGTGCTACTGTGACATTGAACTCAATTTGGCTGAAGCAAATTTACTGCCTTTTGCTGAAGCATGTGCTGCCTTTATCCAGCCTTCTCACACTTGTAGGAATTCTGATGTGCTAGCAATGCGTAGATACACACTATATCCCAATTACCTTAGCTAACAGATCCACTGAAGGAAAAATATTTTGTAACTCTTTTTAACACCCTCACCCTGCTTTTAACACCCCCACCCCACTTTTAACCCCTTTTTTTAGGGTTGACAATCACTGGCACTTCCACAGTCCCTTCTGGTGAACGATGTGGCTGAGAGAGCACGTTAACAGAAGAGCTGGTCACAGCGGTAGCTGGCACCTGGACCAAGAGAGTACCTGTCCCAGATGTGAGGTTGACATCCTTGTCTTTCCTCAATGGGATTTCTCTATGACCAGCCTCTGACCATGTCTCTCTATGACCAGCCTCTGACCATGTCCCCGCTCCCATCTGGGTTGTGCATTTGTAGAGCTATGTGACACCCACCTCCCTATACCTTGACTCAAGGTATAAACAACTCTTTTTTTCCTTTTCTTAGAGTTTTTTACCCCAGACCGGTTCTGCAGTCCCACTCACCACACAGCAGCTGCACAAACAGCTATACGGGTGTAACAGAAGGGTCGTCACAAGGTAAGGAACAAGTGGCCAGGGGCAGCGACAGCTAAAACCAACCTCCTTGCCAAAAGAAGTATCACAAAGCTACACCCTTAGAAAATTTAGCAGCACTGGCAAAAAAAAAAAAAAATTCCACCTGAAGTGGTATTTCTTGTGATTAATCTTTGTTGAGATGTGCTGCTTTTTAAATTGCAGTGGCTCAGAGATGGAAATGCTTATGAAAAAAAAAAAAAAAGGAAAAAATTATCCCTGCATTTCAACTAGGGAAAAAAAATGTTTCTAAGTTGCCAGACTTCTAAATACCAGCATTATAAAAACTGAAACATGAAAAAGATGTTGCTTGAATTCTTATAACTCAAAAAAGAACCACGGTTTGTCAGTCTGTAACCAAAGCAGACACAACCCGTAAAACTTAGCAAGACTTAACTGCTGTTAAAAAAGCAAACATATTTTGGAAATTTCTTGTGTCATTTTGCTTAAATGAAATAAGCATAAGAAAAATAATTTGCAATTTTAGAGAAATGTCCCACTTTAAAAATTATCCACAAATCCCTTTAAACCCATGGAGCACGTAATAGCAAAATGCTAGAAGACCGTACGACAGGGAAAGCAAAATGACCCCAATACGTGTCACCAAACCAGAGATACTTAACCGGGATGATTAAACAAGACAACAAGCTGAACTTTGCTCCCTTCCACGTGCAATGGAAGGGGGATGATCTCGGGATCCTAATTGGACTTAATCACCCTCTGAAGGTGCCGCTCCTTCGCTGCTGACCACCCGGCAGCCAATGCCAGCCAGGCACCTACTCGGGTGCCTCCCTCACCTGCGATAAATCTGGGTCACTGTGCCAAATGTCAGGGTTCTTCTGATATCTCAGATTAAAGGAATACCTGCTTCACGATTACATAAACTGTACTTTAGCCCATGGATCCCTATGGCTTATGCGTGTTTCATTCATACAACTATAAAGTATCATCTTGCATGCGTTTTGCAAATTTCTCTACTATTACCGCCTGCCAGTAATTTAATGGTTCTCCTATTAGAAAGTAGTTGTGGTTTACAGGGTTTAGAAGACCAGCCCCAACAGGTGGGATGCTTGGACTGTATTTTTGCTGTCTTTGCATCTTTGGCCAGAAAATGGAGTAAAGCCCAGCGCTGCTCGTCGCAGCTCTGAACGGCTGGACATGCTGCTATTTGCAGATAGCTCTGCAGACCCACAGTCTACACATCCCACCTGTGGGATCCCTCTGCTAAAAAGGAAGGTGTCAGCCTGAGGACAGTCATGCAATAGCAGGGCATCAGCAGGTGGAAGGCGGGATTGCCAGAGGGTCCCAGCCCACTCAAATCTGGACATGAGGAAAAAAATCATTATTTCTAGTGAAATCTCCTATCATTCCCAGTGCAGTTCTGAAATGAGCTGCCTGGAAAGGTGGTGGAACTTCCATCCTCAAAGGTTTCCAAGATCCTGCCAAACAAAGTCATGGGTTGACCGGCCCACAAACTGGCAATAGCCAAGTGTGAGGTGTGAGTGGCAGGTTGGATGATGACCTCCAACAGTCCCTTTCATTTCTGTAATTCGAGTATCTTCCCACCTGATCCACACCTCCTGTACTCTGCTTCTACAGTAAATTATGTACTTTAACTTTCTTTGGTCAACATTCATTACACTTACCCCATCCTCACTGGCAGAGGACGTCAGGAGAGAAGAGATTGTCCTTTGTAACAGCTGAAATGAGAAAATTAACAGGTTTTGTTCATGGCAAAAATCTTGCAGGTTAAAACAGTCACGTTAAACAAAGATTAATAATTTTAATATAGAATGGTTCTATGTCTCAGGTCAAGAGAGCAGAGGAGAGGTGGCACAAAAGATGTTCAGAATGGGAGTCTAAAAATACATGTTCCTTTTAGGCTGTGGAGATTGAGGTTTCCCAAGTGCCCAACCCATCGAGGCCTTCAGCTGGAGCATAAAACAGTTTGGAAACCTCAGGGTGAACTCAATGACTCTATTATTTGTGTAAGGTCTGGGAACTGGATTCTTAGTCCAATGAAAAACAAGTCTAGTATCAGATTAAATTATGGGATACTCTTACAGCTGTTAATTTTTCTTCTGACAGAGCTGTTTATAAAAATGTGGCTCAGTGTGTGTACATATCTAGTCCCTCTGTACTCAATACAGCACAGCTCATTTTATGCCATACCTTTACTTTTACTATACTTTGAGATCGGGATGGACAACTCAAGAAGATCTCCAGCTGCATTTTTAGAACTGGTGAAACGACAACTTCGGAGCACTGGTTGCAGTATAGTAATCCTCTGAAACATGCAAATAATGATGGAAAACCATACAGAAATGTAAAAGTTATCAGTCATAAAAACAAAACACACAAAACCCCAGCTACTTTGCTGGTAGACATCTAGTAGAAAAGCCCTGGTAGAGATTCAGTTGACAATACTAAAAAGAGCACTTTTGGTAGAGATAAGTAGTTCTTGGAGGACATAAACTCTTCTAGTAAAATGATCTTCCTTTTATAGGTTTTGGCAACGTGGGGGCAGGTTGATATTTATAGTCACCTCACTTAAGCAAATATTAATCTCATAACCTTCTAGAAGTTATAGCAAAAGAAAATTAGTAGTATAGATTTGGCCCGTGTGACTTATTGATTTAGGCCCTCATTCAGCAAACGTTCAACGTTTTCAGCACACACTTAAGTCATATGCATAAAATTAAGTTAAGCCTTAAGAGCTTGTTGGAATAAAGTCATAAACAAATATTGAAGCTCCACTGTTCTCCAAATGAAGCAAAAGTGTCCTTCACAGTAGAGATTTTTTTTTTTTTGAACTGCACTACTATGTGAACATACGCACATCTTTATTTTCTGCATGATGGTGTAATATAGGGCAACCTTTTCTTTATTTTCAGCCTCTTTCCTCTGGATGCTACACATAACAAAGCATAAGTGGTAAAGCTTCTCATATTTAAGAAAAAGTTATCTATTTTAATGGGATCAAACCCACGCAACTTCTCCTTATGCTTTTCTGTAAGCTTTTCCAGTAGAAAGAACCTCCCTGCCCTTCTTTTTACACTCTGATTACTCTCTTATCCTCTCGTGTTTTTATCCCACCAGAGCAAGCTGGCTAAGCAGCCGAAGGGGAGGCTTTCCAAGAGCACGCCAGTGTTGATGCAGATTTAGCAGTTCAGGTGGTAACAGGCCCTGTAAGATCAGTCTTCACATTTGGGACAGTCGTCCTCCCCAAATTATTCAACATCCTTTTTAGAAAGGTTATAAATTTAATAGATCTGAAGTAATTCTCTTCCATACCTACGTAAATTATAGCTAAGATGACAGTTCAATATGAAAACGAGGTGAATTGGTGGTATACAGGGTAACAAGGTAGGGTAGAGAGAAACAAGCTACTTTTCATGGAGCTTAAAATCAGCCCTGTGATTTATGTGGATGTTTATTAAAACTCATTATAATGCAGTGGGCTATAAAATCTTCATAAGCAACACTTTAAGATTAGTTTGAAAAAAATGTGATAACTGCAAATTAAAACCATTTCATATCTACTTGTATCTTTCTTAATAAATTAATCTAACCTTGCAGGCTTTATCAGTTCATCAGCAATAAAAATACTACGTCTTAGCTCTAGGAAGGAACAAAGTGCAGCCTGTGCCTGCAGGAATCATTGCATCACCTATTGCTGTTATGGCTACATCTGCAGAACACCTGGAGTGCTCCGGAGCATGCTGACTCTCACCTGTCCTGAGGACGCAGTTCCAACTTTCCATTGCCACATCTGTCACATGTAGGCCAGGAGAAAGCAGTGCTCTCATTAACTCCAACAACAGTACCTGCAGAAGACGAAGTTCTTACAAAATACTAATGGCAAGGGAGCAAACACAGTCACTCCTGGCTTCACAGCAGGTTTGACCCTTTCTGACTCTCATCTTAAGAATAAGACTTGTCAGAGCAAGCATCAGCTCTTCCAACAACCTCACTCCCTTTCTCCTTCATCCTTCCAACAAGAGATGACAAAATGGCAGAGTGTGTTACAGTCTAAAAATACCAGAAGGTAGATAACTGATAATTAACTTTCCAAACAGGTTTAGTTCTTTCGCTTTAGGTTTTATTGTTTTTCTGATTTGTTTTTGTTTATTTGTTTTCTTTCTGCTCCTCTGATGTTTTCTTGGCAATAAATAGCTATAAAAAGCATACGGTCAGATAGCTTGATATCGATATTTAGGAAACACAAACCAGTGAGAAGGCCCAATCCCTTTTGAAAACAACGATGCAGATTAAATTCCATTAACAATGGAGTTATTCTTCATTTATACTGATTTAACAGAGATTAGATCTGGCCTACAGATTTAAGTGTGTGCCTAAGAAGGGAATGCCAAAGATACTTTGGACTAATATAAAGGGCCTTGCTAGTTTTGGCAAGAAAAAATATATTCAGAGCTTTATGAGAAGCCAATAAAGAGTGTATTATGTTTTATGGTAACGATATGCTGAAATTATGAGCGTTATTTATGGAGAAACTACTTCTAAGTATTTTGAACCGTACAAAGTGGATCACCTGTAAGAATGAAATTACACTAAAATAAACCTTTAATGGTACAACAGAAGTGGAGACTGCAAATTCCAGCTCCTATTGAGCAAGAATATCACAGTTTTATAGCACATTCAATAAAAGAAACCCTTGGAGACCAGGAAGCATTTACACTGTCTGTAAGACAGGGAATTAATCCCTTGCTTTCCCGGTTCTCCTGGGACAAGGACTGACAGGAAGGAGGGAGCTACATATACACAACAAAACTGTAATTTTCTTTGGGAATTCAAAGGACAGCAAGTCTGAAGATCAGGAAACTTCTCAAATACAACATTTATTGGATAATGCATATAATGAAACAACATGGATTTCACTGACAGAATAAGCAATTCTGTTTATTTAACCCCTTGGACTGTCACAGGAATAATTTTGATTCTTCAGCTCTTGTAATAAACTGGGAGTTTCCATCAGTACTTGCTACTACAAGGTGGGGTGATTTCTGCCACAGCATGATCATATTTCTCTTGTTCATGGAAAAGAAAAGATACTAATTGCTTTGCTGAAGATGTTTCCTTTTCATTAAAAAATCATTAAAAAAAAGAAAACAAAATCCCCTTTTCTGACAGATCTGTTTCTCTCTAAGCCTTTTAACTTCCCCCCCAACTGTGGGCTGTATCACAACTGCAGGATGCCAGTGCACAAGTAATGCAAGTACATTTGAAGAAAATGAATCAGGATCACACTGAGGAGATTATGTCTAGTGGAGAGGTTTATTCTGATGACAGTGCAGAGTCCCCTTAAGAAAACCACCAGAGATCACTGAAGTCAGAACAACTGAAAGCAGCAACAGGTCTAATAACCTAGTGACAGTCTTGTGCATCCTGCATGTAAAGTGATTTCTCACATTTAAGCTGCTGAACTGCTGCACATCTTTGTCAAGACTCAAGATTTTGCTTGATGTTCACAAAACTTCCAGTTATTTCTCCAAGATCCTTCTTTTAAATGGGAAGTTACACAGCCAAAATTCAATTTTTATCTCTTGTCTGTTTTTCTGAGTTGTGGCTCACACCATTAAGAAGAGGCTGATAATAGGACAACACCTGGAAGTACAGGTGTCTAGTGAGGAATGTAAAGAAGGGCTGAGAATTAAAAGTAGCACTCTGGTTGAAACATTCAAAAATGAACATTTTGGGGTTTGATTTTGGTTGGGTTCTGTTTTTTTTTTTCCAATCAGTTACCCTGATTAATGGACAGGAAGGGGGAAAGTTCCATCAAAAAGAGAAAGCTAGCTAAACTGACTGACCCCATTTTGTTCACACTGTTAAGAGGGAAACTGAAAAAAACCCACCCCTGCGTAAGGGCTAAAATATGAAAATATCCAATGTCAAAATGCAATCACTGGTAGTGAGTCATATACCAGGCAAATATCATTAATCAAGTAATATTCCCACATAACGTATGTGGTATGGACTAACTAGAATTTGCTCATAAGCATGGTCAACAGGAAAAACAGTTCTGCGCAGTATGAACTGCCAACATTTAAGTCATCCTGAGTGGTACTATACAGCAAAAAGAGGTTAGAAATCACTTTGCAATGCATAGTGATAAGAAAATAAATCTATTAACCCTGAGCTCACAGGTGAGAAACACAGACTCATCTTTGAAAAAAGAAGAATAAACTTTCCAGTAGAAAGCAACCACAGGTTTTTCAGTCATCTGTTGAAGAGCAACACAATCCATTCCAGAGCTGGTATGACTGGAACTCCCTGAAACAAGGATTTCTGACAAAACTCAGTGGATCTGCTTGGATTGCAACATCCACCTTTTAAAGCTGGGCCAGCTATTGAGTTGTACCAGGTTGCTTAGGGCCCAGCTTTGAGCAGGAGTTAGAACTGGAGGAACTCCAGAGGTTCCTTCCAACCTAACTTACCCTATTTATACACCTTCCAAAAAATGACCATTCTACCAAAAACCCAGCAGGCAGTGTGGCCTGCGCCCCTCCCTAGTCTGACACCGTGTCCAATTGCTGTGTCTGTGGATGGGGACTTGAATGACCACCTGCATTTTTCACCGGTTAAAAAGAAGTCTTTCTAGGGAAGGTTGAGCCTGCTGAACCCCCGAGAGCCAGGAGAAGCAGCCGTGACTGCAAATGAACAGGAAGGAGCACTACTTCAAGAAAGGGTAGAGTAAAGCCTTTGCAGCTTTTTTGAGCGTTAGGTGAGAGGAGGCCCACGTACAGCAGACGTAGGTGACCAAAAGTACAGGAAGTGAAAGGAGGGCACGGAAAAAGGATGAAAGAGGTAATACTGCTTCTCACTGAAAGCCAGACTAACAACTCTGAGTTAAAAGACAGAGACGGTGAGTGAATTTTAGAGGTGATAAATTTTCCTGCATGGGTTACTCTATCAAATACATATCCTCCCACCAACGAAGGAGGGTTAATGCTATTAGTTTAACTTCTTCAGTAGAAAGATGTAAGCAATAACTAACTGAATTCCAAAACACTGGATATATATCTTAAATGTTGTTAAACACTTTCAGTTACAGATAGAAGTGAGAGTTATCATCCATAGCAATAGCATTAGCATAGGTATGAAGAAGACACTTTACATTTGTACAAATGTGTGGGAACACACTGGTAACAACTACCCTGGACAAATTTCAGACGAAGCAACACAAAGTTGTACGATTAATTTCTCCTTTTGTCATTCTTCCATCTGTAATACAGAACAGGGAAAGCATGGCACGTCCCATGCGTGTAAAGTAAGTACTTGTTTACACAACAGATCACAAAGGTGTATTTTCTTTGCTCTACTGGAAAAAGAAAGGACAGAGAAATGTTTGCTTTATCCTACTATGTACACTGTCAATGGGACAACAGAAGACAGGCACTTCTCATACTTTGTAATAAAATTAAGAGTGCAGAAATGATAACTCTTACTGTAGCTATTGGAGAGGTTAAAAAAAAAAAAGCCAAAAGTCTCTCACACCCAGTGACAGAAATATCTTTCAAGTAACTCACAATATCAGTATGAGATGTACATAGCAACCAAGGCTCTGAGTGAAGTGCCTCTGGTTGTGCTTGTTTTTCATGATGCATTGTTAGAGTTCAAGATTTGTCATTGGAAGGTGCTCATTTATTAATCACAGAGGCATTGCTAACTTGTGGCTCCACCATAAGAGAAGGTATGTTTAGTAACAGCTTTGCATGGTTTCAAACTGTCTTTTCAATGCATCACATTATAGCTGGAAGGATTCATTTGTAAACATTGTTAGCTATTATTTTAAAGCTCATTACAAATGCTCCAGTGAATACTCGAAGGTGTAAATGTAAAACAGTATCAAGAATTTTCTACAAGGGCTACTGGAATCATATGAGTTAAACCAAGAAAGGAAATTGTCTTTAAAAGCCAAAAGTTACTGGGCTTTTAAGGACTTTTCCCTATAGGCACTCCACAACTGGGAGGTTTAGAAGCTGACTGGGCAAAGTCTTAGAAAATACACAGTAGGAAATGTTTCTGCATGATTAGGAAATGTTAGAAAATACATTGTAAGAAATCTTTCTGCGTGGCTAGTGGTAGGACTGAAATATTAGACAAAGCAATGATCCAAAGTGGATGGTGAGCAAATATTGGCCAAGTTATGCTAGATGACTACAGTGAAATATTAAATTGCCCCACTGCAGCAAAGCTCCAGGGAAATCAGACACTAACTCCCACCATGCAGGATCTGGCCAACATATCTTATCCATCTGCCTAAAAAATATTGGTATACCTTACTGCTGCCAATATCAACAAGACTGGTGTGAACAGAAGGCTCCTGAAGGAAGACGGTGAAGGAAGGAATATAATACAACAGATTGTGCACCAAACATTTATTTTGGGGTATGAGTGAGTGGGAGCAGATCTTGGCCAGCAAAAGGCAAACAGAGCCCACAAAGAAGTACAAAAACTGGAATATCTCAATGACCTACAGCAATACTGTGCTTTTTCACCTCTCTACACTCTTCGTGCAAGAAATCAATACGAAGTGAACACAAATAATTAACCACATTCATTTCAGGAAAGGCCATACAAACCTCTTACAGCACAAACGGAGTTGGCCTGTGTTGTAGAATCCAGCTCATCGAGTCTGACAGGGCCAGTCAGCTCACTGAGGTCAGCACCGGCAGCCGAGCACAAAAGAGGCTTTTGTAATAAGAGAACAGTACGTTCAACACAAATAATCCTACCTGCCAACAAAGACATTTCAACTCAGTACAGTAACAAGGAAAAAGGTGACCATGTTAATTGTCACCGCCAATAAAGACAACGATCTCTGCCAGCTACTAAACAGATGGATAGACTCCATCAAGTTTTTTCAATGACAAAATATTTTGCTTTCAGCGATACGTGCATCATGCTCTCATTACACTTCGTAGCTCCCAGGGAAAACAGTCGTTTTAAAAATTCAAGCATGGCAGCAGAGAGTCCGATTGCACTTGGACTGCATTGCATCACTCTCCCTGCCAACACGTTACCGTCTCTTCCCTTTGGAATAAGCTGGGGCACCCCTTCAGGTGGGCTTACTTTGTGTCAAAGATGTCAAAGAGTAGGTGCATGCAACGCAGCAATCCTCCAGAGCAGAGATTGCTGCTGCTTCCAGTCCACTTACATTTTGGAAGTGACTGAAGGTGTGAGATGTGAGCTGCCCATGCAAACCCTACCTAAACCTCAAAAAAGAATGTAAAGTGAACTACCATCATTACATGATCCGTATGGTGGCAAAGGCTCACACCTAAGATAGTACAGGAGAGTTTGTAAAATTTCTGTACCTATTGACAAGCAAGTCTCTTTTGCTCCTTTTAGAGGTCAATAAACAAAGTTTCTGCTAGAATATAAAAACAAATAAAACCAAATTCCTCAATATTTTTGACTCTTCTGTAAGCTAGCAAATTTGATTGACACTGGTAGTTAGATTCAACAGTTATCAGGGAAGACTGACAGTAATATTGGTGGACATACCGCAAGATCACTGATTTTCTCATTTGCTTTGGAGATCAAGCCAAAAGTATAAAAAAACCCCAACCTTACAGGAAAGCTCAGCTCTAATTACAACCCCTTTCCAATTTGTCATCCCAAACTTGCAATGTCTCATTCATCTGAGAATGAAAGTCTCTGTGGGTCACATATTGCAGTATCAGAGGTTAGGATGCTACTGCTGTTTGACTCCAACCGCTTCAAAACCCCGTGTAAAGCTTACCATTTCCCCACAGCGCATCCTTGAAGAAGACGAGTTGTGAGGCAACACTGAGGGCTTCTGTGATTTCCGTACTGAGAAGACATGATGCAGCGATTGACACAGCAACAACTTTTGGAGTGATATGGACCACATTTTGCAATGTGGAGTCAGTCACAAACAACCAAATCTCTCTTTGATTTAGTGGATCGCTGTGTTTTGTCTATGATTATAAAAAAAAAAAGATACAAAATTGGAATGCAGTTGTTAATTTTTAACAGAAGGAAAGACTAAAGCATCCTTATATTTAAATACCTAATAAAAGTTACAGAAATTATTACATTTAGGGCTTGTACAGGATAATGAATCAAAGCTTTATTGAAATTTTTCATTTTTCCTTATTGCAGATACAACCATCGCTTCCTTAAATTAACTTTCTGGGGTTGACCCCCTCTAATCTTAGCTTTACCTCTATCAACTATTATGCTTCATCATACATAACTCACTTGGACTCTACTACTGATTTGAAACTATATTTTATTCTAAAAATATTATGTGTTATATATTATATATTGTATATTTATATCATATATATTTATGAGATATATATTTCAAAAGTTAACTGACTGTTTTTCTGAACAAAGACTTATATAATTTTTGTCTTAAAACAAAAAAACAAAGAAGGGCTAATGCTACTACTAATAGTATTCCTGTGTGAGCAAATTTTCCAAGTACTGTTATCTGATTCCCAAGAGCACCAGTCCTTGGCTAATAGCTACAGTCCAGTCCTTGGCTAATAGCTACCACAGGTTACAAAGCTGGAGTTTTTTCCTTCTGTTGAACAAACATCTCTAACTATTTGAATGATGCACAGAAATAGGAAAGTAGATAACTCATAAGAAAGAGACGCAGGAGCCTGCAATGACAATGTAAGCTTTCTGCCTAAGACAGGTACAAAATTACTATGGTGTGACTCAATCAAGGTATATAACAACTACCAATGTCACAACCAAAATACTTACATTTCATCTCAGCCATCATATCTGAAAATAAGTATCACAAAATCAGTAGTACTTCTAAAATTTTTCACACTGGGATGATGAACAAGACATACTAGGCAGACATTACATACACATCAGTGCTTATTCCACAGTCTCTTAACAAAATCAGATGGGTTACAATGTGACGATCCATGGTTTTCTTCTTTGTTTTTTAACACAGCTTTTATAATATCTCTGTGTGTATGTGAATTTTCCCATGCTTGAGAAAAAATATGTTTAATAACAAAACATATTTCACATTTACTAGTTCAAGCAGCTTGTAAAATTTTAAGATTCTAATATTTGAAAACATTTAACTAAGATTAAATTACTTCCTTAATTAAAAAAAAAATTGCTACTATTTTAAATTAGTCTGTTGATTAAAAATTCATACTTAAAAATTTAAATGAAAATTAAATACTACAAAGATCCGAAAAACACATATCACATAACTATTTTATTCTGGGAGTTGCATGTCTCTAGTATAAGGTAATGCAATGAGAACCTCAACTTTTTGTCCTCAGTTGAATTCAAACCTTGAAACCGTTGACCACACTAAAATTAACTTTTTGTTTGTGGTAGAAGCAATTAGAACAAATGCAGTAATTGTAAATAATGACTGAGAAAATTCATAACTCTGATATTAAGGTTATGCCTTAATACAATATATGCTGCCTATTGCACTGACGTTGTTTCTTTGCCTAGTAACTACATACATTTGAGTACCTCCTCTGTGCAGATAGCATTAGGACAGCTTCAAAGAAAGATTTTTTACATCTGTCCCATGAGAATTACTAACACATTAAAAGCTGGCTTTCAGAAGAATCATCCAAAAAGTAAATAATAATAACAGCAAAAATCACAAGTTAGTATAAAATCATCATCTTGCTATGTGTGACAATTTGTTCTGAACAGAGAGGACACAACAGACAAATAGCAGCAGGATTGAGTTACAAGGAAGGACAGCTCCTTAACCACAGATGGAATATATTTCCTCATATTCCTTCTGTACCACAGTACAGATTCTGAGTAATAATAAAAGCATATTTCCATTCGTCCTTCACACAAACGAAGTATCTCAGAATACTGCCACTACATAGAATAAATACTATTTTTTAAAGTGCATTTGAATTAGCTCACGTAGCAGATTATCTAATAATAATAAATCTGCAAAATAAACCGAATCATAGTCCCTTCCTCACTTATTATGACTTGATGATTTTGCATGTGAAGGATATGTCCTCTTGGCAAAGACAACTGCAGTAAACAAGCTGCTGTCCGTGACCTTCTTCTGGGAGGATTAGGCAAGCAATAAACTAACAGCAGGTTACAGGGGTTAGGCAAGCAATACACTAACACCTTTACATTCCTAGAGCAGTTATCCAGAAGCATTATCCAGCAGTTATCCAGAAGTTATGCAGAAAAATGTCTTCTATTGCTTTCCCAACATTACTTTCAAAAAATTTATGAGCACTCACGTCGTTCACTTATGAAAATTTAGTGCTTACAGTTCAGTAAATGAATAGCCATTAAAAAACCAGCTAACAAACCTCCTACTAGCAAACAGAAATCATAGACCTTTTTTCCTGCTAGACAAGCTTCCATTCTTCAAAATCACATCTGTTCCTGCATCTTTCACCTTTTCTCTAATTTAGTGATGAAGTGCTTCTACAGAAGAATACTGATGACCCACAGCATCTCCAATGTAGACATTCCTGAATACAAAAATGTTTGCCTAGGACACCACTAGTTTGTAATCGTATTTGATTTTTTAATAGAACAGGTTTCTTGGAAATAGAAGTTTATGCATATATGTGTCCATCTTTCTGCTAGCACCCTACAGATCCCAGCAAACTGGCCCTAATTTCATGTTTGCAAATGCTCTGTTAAATTCTCGCTTAGCATGGAGAAAACACAAGTGATACCGCTCATCTCTGGAGTTAAAAGTACTTCCTGACTGAAGATCAAATCATAACTCATTGGCTTTTTAAGAAAAAGGGCAAGACCTAAAT
This sequence comes from Calidris pygmaea, assembly GCA_003697955.1. Classification (NCBI taxonomy): domain Eukaryota; kingdom Metazoa; phylum Chordata; class Aves; order Charadriiformes; family Scolopacidae; genus Calidris; species Calidris pygmaea. Next base: position 8,427,808 of record QJSC01000495.1, on the reverse strand, counting down.
TAAATTTATGTGTCGCACTGGTGGGAAGCATCTCCAGCTATTTTGCTGGCCGTTCTGGAATTTCTTTGTCTTTGGTTCATATGCTTTGATTCACACTTTGTTTCTTGTGGAGCTGATGGACAATTGCAAATTATTCTCCACCAGAATTCAGGGCTGGCTGTACTGAGGATCCAGTCGCCAGGAAAAAATAAATAAATCAGCAACAAAAAATTCCTTTAACTACTGAGGGAGTTAGCAACATTTTGAAAGAAAATTGTAGTGTCATTCAGAAACAAATAAATAAAACATGATTATAAGCTTTCCAACATAGTATGGATGGCAGATGTATTTACCTAAGAGTTCCTCCTTTCTACTAACTGGACCATAAAAGCCAAATTTGCCCGGGGGACTTCTATTGAAGTCAGCAAAAATAGTCCACACACTTGCATGCAAAGAGCAGAACTGTATTTTTATATAACCATCATCTGTTAAATTCTATCCCCAGACACTCAGCTTCCTGGGAACTTTTCACTACGTATCTAAGGAAAGCATTTAGCTATAAAATGAGTCTCAACGAACGCCCTTACGTCTCAATGAAGCTCCCTTACCAGGGTGAAATACTACCTCTGGTGAGATAGCAATTTACTCAGAAATAATTCACTTTCCAGACTGGATGGTATTGAAACTGAAGATGCAGTTCATTTTACCCATTCACAAGCACTTTAGACTTGGTGCTCATACAACTCTTGAAGATAATCCTGGGAAGGTTTTGGTTTTTAACCCTAAACAAGATAAATGCTGGCTTCATCACAGAAACATACTGAATTAGTTCATTGCTAAGTGGAAAGATTACCTGCAGCCTTAGATATAGCACTCGCGCCCAAAAGCTACAACGTTCATTACAACCATCGATCTGAAAACAGCACAAAAACAGGGAATGAGACAAACATGATATCAGAAATCCAGTGGGACAAAGTATTCGTTATCCGAGTTGTAAAGCAGATTACCTGAAGAATTTCCTTTACCCTATGAACAGCTGGTGGCTGGTACAAATTAGAAATCTGTTCTTCCTCATCTACTTCCACATGTATTTCACCAGACTGAACAGTAAGAATATAACAGAAGCTTGGAGGAGGAAGATTAGTTGTCATCTATTAAAAAGTAAGAAAAAGAAATGTGACCTAAAAAAAGGCACTTTAATATGGCCATTTGGGTTTTACAATAATAGCCCAAACAAACCACACAATTTGCATTTTAAGAGGCATGGGAAAACAGGATTATATGGTTAATAACAACAACTCTCTGAAGTAGAAGTTGAGTTAATAAACTGACATTCACAAGTTATAAGTGAAATCAGCTTGTGCTTATCATTCTTTCCATAATCTGACATTGATCCTCATCACAAAAACATGGCATGATTTGGCACACTTGGCAAATGCTGCGACTAGTTCAAGGTGTTTGTTGTTATTTTTGCATTTTTTTATTACGTGGTAGGAGTGCCCTGATTATTCTTTTGGTTTTTGTTTTTTTTTTTAACATCCGTAACTTTTCTGAGATTTGGGGACTTTTGCATGTGGGTGGGTTTTTGTGATAGTAAACAGCTGACGAACTTTTAAAGATGCCAAATTAAATCCAGAACAGCATAAGGAGATAATGAAGAACAGGAATGCAACAGCTACAAGAACTGCTCTCTTTGTGCTATGCCAGATTTTTCTTCCCCCCTTAAAAAGTACCATGACGTAACAGTTTTATCAATCACCACTTAAAGAGGTCCCAAACTAGAAAGGCTTCTCAGGAAAAAAAGGATAATGCTAGGAAGTAATTTTTATTGCGGATATGGTAAAATATTCTTCTAGCAATGTTTGTTGTTAATAAAGCATTTCATTTAATAAAAGAAATATGAATCTATTAAAGACAGCTGCCCACCCATTACAAAAAAAAATCTGGAGAAGGAGAAAAAAAAAGCAAAAGACATCGACTCAAATTCTGTTTGTCTCTGACAGTACCAAAGAAGGTATTTGAATGTACATATGGCTCAAAAGAAATGAGTTCCACAGATTTCTTCCCAATGATATCAGCATGCTGGCAATATTATTTATGTACCTGTGTATAAAACTGCTTCCATAAAACCGTTCATAAAACTCTACCGTTTGTATCAAGAAAAATTTATATCTCAACTGAAAAAAACTCCACTCAGCCAAAAACCTGCAGCAGTAGAATGGAAGTCTTGATCCTCTGTGGAACGAATTAATATTTCAAACCCATGACAGAAGTGCAAATTACATGATTATGGAAAGTTTCCTCCATTTTTATATTGCTAATAAAACAGAGAAAATGAAGAGCAAATGAGAGTCATAACAATGCTAAACAACATTTAAGAGCTTTGCTCCATCCCTGGATATTCCCATTCTGTTGTCCACAGTATTTTGATGCACAAAACAATCCATTCCTCTGAGACTTCCAAAATGTCTAGATGAAAGGAACAGTCAAGGAGAGAAGAGCTGTTTCCCTCAGTTTTGGTCTTGGTTTTATATACAGCCAAAGTCTGAACCAAAGTCTTTTTATTCACAACTTTTTTATTCTTCAACACAAACCCCTGCACAATGCAAAGAACACTCTACATTGCAGAAAAGAGATTATTATCGGACTTCAGAAATAACTAGCAATATCCACTTTTAATGTCGCCTGGTTTTGAAACGTGTTTATTTTCAGCTTTTTCTTCTTTTCTAGGATTTGCATCCTGACTGACTCCTCTAGGCTCTAACACAATTTTTTAATACTCCAACCTTCTTCCCCAAAGAACAGCTATACAAGAACAGCAGGCAGCAAAAGCACTTGGTTCCTCAGAAGCTTCCTAAATGATCTCATATTACTAAAATGGCAATTGATATGACAGAACTCTTTTTGAACTACAAAACTAAGTAAAGAAAAATTAAAGATGCAATTTTAGATTTGCAAATGTATAGTAACATACTTTAAATTCATTTTAATACGTCCTCCCCCCCTAAAATCACAGAAACATTCATTAATTTTTAGAAGATTATTTTTGCGCTTGTCTTTTGACTATCTTCATATGAGACAAATGTCAGTCAAAATCATCCTAACTAGTAGGAGACCTGATTCCACCAGTCAGTTTGTCCTCACAAAAGTTAATGTTCAGAAAAGTGCTTTTGAATCTAAGGTTGAAAAGTGCTTCAAAGACTGAGTTAATATCCCTGTATATGGATTTCTCAGCTGGCTCCATGCTATCTAACACCTCTTACCTCCTGCAAGGAGACAAATAACCTGTCTGGACATCCTACCATTCTAGCTCTAGAGGATTAAAAAGGGGTTAATTGCATTATTTTGGAAAAGTGCTGCTGATTTTCAGGTTAGCCTAGGAGGTTGCCAGAACCAGTAAGACAAAACTCAGTAGCTAAAGAGAGGGAGAGAATCTGATTCCCAAAGTAAACACGATCACACTACCAACAAAAATAGTAGTTGTGAGTGAAAAAGTACATTTCCGTAATAATAAGACTTACCATGTCAGAGCCTTGACTTTGTCCAGGAACTTTTACAGGCAGTACTGGAGGCCACAGACTGTCTATCAGACTAAAGAGTCCTAATGCCCTTCAAAAAGACCAATAAAATCAGGTTTAAAATGTTTTCCAGTGTTATACGTTATATTAAAAAGATTCATTAAGAAATATAATTTAAACCATTGCATGATTATGAACACAATTTTAAATCATATTTGTTTTCTGGAAGCTGGTTTTGATTTGGTCTAATTAAATCTCCATCATTGCTGCTGCAGGGTGGAGGGGGAGGGAAGGGATGTATCGCATTCAGTGACAAGCAAGTCATAATTAGTCCTTTGCCACAAGCAGCCTGCTACATGATAAAATTCAGAGGAATTGGGGTAAATACCAGCTTGGGAAGGACACAGATACCAGTACAACTTCTTTTATAAAAAAGCTTTTAACTATTTTAACTGATTTAAAAAAAAAAAAAAAAAAAAGTTTTGTTTCTAACATTTTCATTTCCTGCTTTTCTCTAACAGCTGATTGTAACCGTTTTCAGGAAAAATCAGCAATTATCAGATATGGAGAAACAGGCAAGATTTTGTTATCTTAAGTGCATGTGCTGAGGACTGTCTCCTTCCCACACAGTGGCTCACTTAGTTACGGGCTTTATTTATTTATTTTGCAAGTTTCCCACTTTTAATTCAGAAACAAACATGACATTAGCAGCCCGGCATATTAAGGTAAAATGCTGCAGGCTCGTTAGCTTTAGGATGTGACGCTGTACAGCGGCTGCCTTGTCAATCGACATGGCATCCTCGCAGGACAGGCAGGAACATCCGAGGGAGAGGCCAAGAAAACAGCTGAGGGAGGGGAAATAGCTACAGATAACCAACTTGAAGAGGCATGCATTTTTGAGTTAAAGCTCTCAGTTATCTTGTCCTACTTCTCTGCTCTGTGTAGTTGAAGCACAGAGATCTGGATTTTAACCCCACACTGTCTCCAAGAAAAAATTGTCTGTTCCTCCAATTAAGAAAGCCACTGTTTCCGCAACAGCTCTAAAAACATGAAGTCTAAAAGTTGCTGAAAGTAATATTAGCTTCTAAACTGAACTGTTTAGAAGAAGGAAAAGGCATAAAGGGCTAAAGCATGCTGCAATATGCTGCTTCTCTTCAAGGGGTCACGGAAACTCTCCTTTAAAGTTCTGCTTTTAGCTCACTTCTGCTAAAGTTTATTTATTTCTGTATTTCCCTAGTCCTTCTCCAGACCCCTAAGCATTTAGGTGTCTACAGGCAGTGAATTTCTTCCCATGTTTTTTTCATGAAGTGCCAGGTATCACCTATGATTCAGTGTTAATAGAGATGCCTTTGGACCAGCCCTGTAAGAAGTTTTAGGGATGCAAATCTCAAGAGTGGATCTTGTGGAATAAAGCTTGTGGCTCACGAGTCAGGTAACAAACTGGCAGATTAAAAAGATGATGTTACTGTCTGTATCCATGTTCTCCACACAAATGGACAGACCAGAAACACAAATGTGCTGCTCTTCTACAAAAATGAACTTCCTGACTGACAGGGCATCATCATCGACTCTGTAAAAGGAGAAGGCTGAGCTCAGAAGCTGGGGGTTTTTTGGGTTGTATTTTGGTTTTAGCAGTGAGAAAATTACAACATACAAGCAACACTTCTGGGGTATTAAAAAGACTTTACAGCAAATTGATCACTTCTTGAATCTTGGATTAGGGTGACATTTTCTGTCCTGTATCATAGAGAACGATATCCTCTCTACAGTCACAGGAGGGCCAGTGTCCAGTGGAACAAACTGGTGTTGCTAACTGGGACACGAAAAAGGAGAGTTACAGAAAGAGACAACTCGGGGAGTTACACAAGTGGCCTTCCTCACTTCACATGCAGCACGAGGGCAAGGGCAGAGCACGGGTATGAACGCACCACAAACTCTGCATGTTTGTGTGTGTGCATACAGAGATCACGCATCTATCAATTTATAGCAAATGTGTTGTTGCAGTGCAGGTATAATCACATCTCCACACAGACCGTACCTTGATCCCTCATCTGTATTTTACAGTTTGCACAAGGGACATGAAGTTGTCCCTTCTTCAGCTCTCTTCCAGCTTGTTACCCATATCTAAGACATATGGTAGATTTTTTTTCAATTACTTGTGGTCTTTTGGAGAAGGTCATCTACTGCTTGACCTAGGAGCACTTATTTATTAGTAAATGACAGAATTTGTTTACAAAGAGGCTGAGAAGCAGCACTGCATACAAAGCATCTCCTGAATATCCTGGCCCCTTCCTTTTCTTTGACACCAGTCAGGGCAGGGACGTTTGCCACCTGAAGGATTTGCAAGTTCCAAATCACACCCTGCCAGAATCCTCCTCTACCGAAGGGGATGTTCTCTCCTGGAGCTGTCACTGTATCAGTCGTTGTCCCTGGTGAGGAGCTCCCCTCTTGCCCTACTCATTTATATGCCTCCAAGAAAGTTAAGTCTTTACATTTGTGGACTTTGACTTAGCAGAAGGGGCAATGAGGGGGGCAACAACAGTGGAGAAATGGGAAGACATTGTGTCCTACCCTGTAGAAAATCACAACCCTCACAGAAAGAATAAAATTCATTCTCTTTATTGGCCAAGCAACATTCAAATCCCACTTCAATCTGACTTGAACAATGGGTGTATTTTATCCAATATGCATATCCTTCTTCAGCTATAGAGTCAGGACAAGAGATGAACAGCTGGCTCTGTGCTACAGTGAAGGGACATGGTTATCCCCCATGTGCACAAAGCGCCTTTCTGGCTACAGAAGACAAAATAAAAACTTTGAAATTTTGCTCTGTGAGTGCAATTACTAGTCACTATTAAAAAAAAAAAAAAGATCACAAAAGGACAGACTTCTAAAAAAGGAAAAGTACAGTAAGAAATGAGAAGAAACAGGGTCAAGAAAAAAAAAAAGACATGTAAAGTATTTTGAATAACATTTTTTTAATTTCAGAGACAAGGACTCTATTGTAATATTTTAAAATTTTAATTAAGAAAAAAAAAAAAAGACTGAATCCATACCAGGAGGACAGATATCATCTATCAGATCTAAATGAGAGATACAACCCCTTACTTCCCATGCTAAACTGAAATCTACTTTTGGTAAAAACTGTTTTGTCCCTTACTAAAAATGCAGATGTCCACTAACACAGCAAGGCCACCAGTAACTCTAATGGAGTATTATAGTACAGACTTCCATAGAATTATGGATTTGGAACAGGGGGTCCTCTACATACCGGTAGTCTTCTCTTCTGTGAACCCACATCTTCAAGCTTTGCTTACATATAACAATATTTTATAGATGTGTGTCTGCGTGTGTATACACACACAGACATGTGTATCTATACATAATATGAAAAATAATTCTTTTTAGTATTCTAAATTTTTTTGTTAGTCAATGTGCTAAAAAGGCATCCCTCTCAACATAAATTTTGCTTGCTGAACTTTGCTATGTCTTTTCTGTGTATTCATAAAAGCAAACTGCCTGCTGCATAAAAAGACAGCAGTCAGAGAATTTTAAAGATTTCATACTCTTAAACAGGCTAAATACATGGCTGAGAAGATGCAAAACATCCATGCAACACATGCATAAACTAATCCTGACCTATTTAACAAATTGTCATAAACTACTCCATAGAAAAATAATTGGAAGACAGCAAGTAATACTAATAAAATAGAATTTACTTCTCCCTCTCACAATTCTTGCCATAGATAATGACTGTGCTGCCCTGTACAGAAGAAGCTGCTTTCATTTGCTCACCTAATCACTTTCCTTCTCAGTTTTACAGCTCAGCAGGAAACAGAAGTCACTTTCTACTTCTAACCTTCCTCACTTGTTTAGCCCTTCACTGCAAAGTCAAATGGCATACATCCATATGTGCACAACATGCATATACATGTATGCTCTGTGATTTTTGATAAAAACACATATTAATGACAAAAGCCACTGTCATTATATTTAGACCCAGTAAAGTGATAAACCAGTATCTACAGTCCCAGTACATCTACTCTGATCCTATGGAAATTTCATTCATTTCACACTACGAGCTACACTACAAAAACCAAACAGTTTCAGATTTTGATTTTTCAAAACTGTATTTCACTGACTGTGATCTGACAACTTACTTCATAACATAATAAGAATATTTTCTCTATTTCTCTCACAAGCACGGAGTTTCATCTACTGTTCCGGTCCAAGAACTTTGTGTGTGACATGCCTGATTCAACTTTTAATGTTACAGCTTATAGTTTGGGGGATTTTTCAATTTTAATAATCATACCACACATTCAGCAGAAAATTACTACAGGGAAAAAATATCAGCAATATGAAAGAAAGTTGAAGGAAAACAATGCCCATAATTAGGAAAAGAAGAAAGACTGCCTAAGGTTTATGGTAGGGGACAGGAAGAAAGTTGCTAAGATTCTCCTCCAACGTCTTCCACAGCTTTGCTCTGGGGAGTCAAGACTTGGCACTTCTCTGTTTCCTCCTCTCCTACTCTCCCAATTTTAGTCTAAAATGAAACAGTTTTCTTTTGGCAGTATCAGTCTCAATTATTGTTAAGAACTCAAAAATAAAGCAATTCCTGGCCCTTCTGTGAAACATCTCCTTGCTCCAAACAAAAAAGAAATTCAGTAATAAGCACCTAGACTGCATAAGCTTCAGCTATGAAAAAAGACAAGCAACCCAAATATAAAGCTGATACTGTCGGCTGGCTCTCCCTTTCATTGATCTATTAAGATCTTGCACTGCACAAGCCATGCAACACCATATTTTCTCAATCTTGAGTAATAAAAGCAACAAAAATGTAAAGTAAAAATCTGAGCCTACTAAACCAGCATCTCAGTCAAAATACAAACAGGGAGGAAGGGTTGCTGGCTTTTTTTTTCCCCTAAGTTTTTTTTTAGATACATGAAATGATTTTGTTGGGATATTTATTTACATACTTTAATAACTCAATTTTCTATAGTACATTAGAAATTACACACAATACATTAAAATATTGAAGTGATAATATAAGACATTTTATATAAGACAACAATATAAGATTTTGATTCAATATGGATATGGCCTATGTTATTCTCCAATACTGGTTACTAAACAGATTCATGACAGAAGCACTGAAGATACAAGCAGCAGTCCGTGCTTGGTAAAGAGAAGAAAACCCAGGAAAAAAAGTTAATTTCTGCTACATAAGCAATCACCAATAATAATTTAAAAGTAATGCAAATATTCAAAACTTTAATGCGATTACTTAAATTATGCTTTAAATGGAACTTGACTTTTTAACCACAGCAATTGCTGAAGTGTTTCAGGACCTCAAAACCTCAGAGACGTGGGTGGCTCTTTTAGATGGCAGTCTCTTTGGAGGAGGGAAAACCAAAGGAAGGAAGTTATGACTTCCTTGCTCTGCGGAGCATTCTTACTATTACATTTCCTGTCAACGTCTACCAGTTGAAACACTTTCCTCTATAGCAGTTAGCAGTGGTCCTCTCTTCTGAACATAAAGCAAAAAGAAATGTGTACAGCGAAGAGTAGAGGAAAAAGGAGAGAGACAGAGGCCAGAGAAGCATGGGACTTAATAAAGAGAATAAAAGAAGAAGAAAGCCCTCAGGCACAATAACGACCAGCACTACAGACCGGGACAAATACAGAGAGATTTCATGTTTCAGTGCCTAACATTTGAAAGTTTAAAATGACAAACACCAGAAACCAACTTCAAACGCAGTAAATTTCTCAGCAAAATGTAATGCTTTCATGAACTCAACATTCAGGGTCTACTTATTTTAGAGGAAAATGCAACAAATAGCACAGCAAACTATTATGGAACAACCTGCCATGAATTAAAGGTTGGGTCATGTGCCAAAGCTTATGAGTTGATGTATCCTTCAAAGTATTTTACCCTATCCAACATAAGTGCGGATTTTAGCACTATCCATGCAACAGTTGCATCTTCTTTTGAAATTTGTTAAGCATTTTCAATTTAGGGACAAAATTGGTACTGACACCCTGTGTTAACTATCCATTACCTTAAGGCATTTCTTCCCCCCCTCCTCCACTTTTAAATTAGTGCCATCTTTCTGTTCTGCTGAATAGAAACTATGCATATTTCTACCTTGTAAGAAAGCATAGAGAGGAGGAGGTAGGTCTGCTACACTCAGCAGGAAAACAACTTGGTGCTTGGCAAATCAGGTGAAAAGACACTAATTATCAAAATCCAAATTATTATTCTGTGTGGAACTCCAGTCAAGGCTAAAAACATAAAATTATTATTTTTGTTGATAAAGACAGCTATCTAACTACAAAGTTTATCCCAGCTCATTGAAATTAATTTCTGATAGGAAGCAGCAGACTATGACAATGTATAGGTTATTTATACCTGAGGCATTTTAGTGAGTGCTCAGTCCCTGCATCTAATTGCATCCATTTAGTTACTGGTTATACCGGACATACCCGAAACATGCCTGGGATCTATTAAAATAGGGGGGTTACATTAGTTGTACTGCATACAGATTCTTAACCAAAATTCCTGCCTCTAGCAGTACACCACTGAAATCTCACTTCCTCTTTCTCAAGGGGCTGAATTTGTAAGACTGACATATGAGGTAGTGGGAGGACAAAAGAGAGAACATACACCCCTAAGGAGCCAACACCACCAGCAGCGGACCAATGAACATTTTTGTCTTCTCTCTTTAAGCCATCATATCTTTATTTTCTGCTGACACTAAGCATGCAGTTCAGGGAACAGTTGTAGGAAGGCTAAGAGACAAGTATGAATGAGAGGGTGATGAGAAAAGGTGTCAAGAAACAGTTACTGAACCACATCCGTGTTGTTAATTCAGCTGCTGCAACACTGGTTCCTACCTTAATCAACACCTTCACGAAGAGACTAGAAGAACTGCTGGAAATAAGACACTGAACAAGTCATGGCAACTTTGCTGTGACTCAGCCATGCCCATCTGTGTTACGAGATTGCCAGTAAGTGGACTGCAAAGCAAAACACCACTTCCTCTACTGGACTACAAACGGAAGGATTTTTTGCAGGGATGGTTGGGGGAGTATGTTTTACGTGGGGTGTAGGACTTGTTCTGAAAACCACCTAAATCAACGGAACACCTTCAAATGAGCTATCACTAGACGCCAATACTTGTTAAAGCATATGGGTATTCAAAAACAATATTCAACACTAACAGCATTTCTCTGAATGTAAGATTACTATGATATTGATTTTTCACAGGGCTGATCTTGGTCAAGATAAGACATGGTTGTGTAAGTTCTTACCCCACGTTTCTTTTGGAACACAAGTGCTTTCTTATCAGGAGAAGAAATGGATTTACTTTCTTTAGCACATGTTACAGTACAGGTCTATGCCAAAGAACAAGTCAGGTTTACAGCCAGAATTTTTGCCTGGATGTAAAATACCCTTTATTATAGGTTTTTAGGCCTTGAAATGCAACTTCAGCTTACAATAGTGATTTTAAAATTGCATTTAGTGGAATGATGTTAAATAGTACTTTAAATTAAATAATTGATGATAAGGATGGATGATGGCATGGAAAATTTTTTGAACAGTAACTGTGGTCCATTGATGCAAAAAACTTGAGAACTTCCTACATCTGTTAAATGAAAATCTGCTCTGTCTCACCGAGGGACTGAGGAAGCACTCTGTCTCTATAAGAGAGATTTCAATTCATGTGACTGCAGGACAACACACACATATGGGATCTTATTAGCCGTTCCTGGCTTTCTCCAGATCATGTGCTTCAAAGGCACACAAAAAAAAAAAAAAAGCATGACTTTTCCCTCATATTTCCTACATTTTATTCCCTTTTATCCATTTTAAAAGCCACTGGCAGACTCCAGGAAACAAACAGTTTCAAAGCCATCTCCTTCCAAAAAAATAATTGGCGTTCTCAAAAAAAAAAAATAAATAAAAAGGAATCAGTCTTTCTTGCAGGACAGACCACATAGTTCTTATTCACTCATGTGCTGCACGCCAAGGTTGGGCACTCACAGGCATATCCCATCATGTGCTCGGGTATACCACTGGCTCTGTGGAAATCCATTTATCCAGTGGCAATGAGTTCTACAGTCTAATTATGCTCTGTGTGAATAAGTACTCCCTTATATTCATTTCAGCTATGGCTTTACTGTGGTTTCCATCGCACCTAGAATGACACAAAACGTGTCCCAACACTTAAAAGTAATAACAAGTTATAAAGCAGAACTTGGGCTAAAACAATTAAGAAGAAATAAATCCCTGAACAATACCCCCACCCACCCATCTTGTACAATGAAATCACGTTTTAACCACTGCACTGTCCCCGAAGCTACACTAGCCTTTTTCTTTTAATGTTTCCTAGCAGGGTTACCACCAGCACATCTCCAGCTGAGCCACCAGCATTTTCAGCAGTGTGTCTTCCAATCGTCCTCAGAATAGCCAGAAGTAAGTTACTGCTGCTTTGAAACACAATTTACATTAGAAAAAGTCTGTCTCTTATTAGCTAGGCAGAGTACTGGAAACACCAGCAGCCAGTTGTAAAACTTCATTTGTATCCAGAATTCCAACGCCATTATTTAATTTGTTTGGAAAAAATGTAACTTGAAAAAAAAGCCAACAAAATAATTAAATAAGAAGACGTGTTTGTTATTAAAGATCCATAAAAATGCAAGTAGGCTTGAAATCCAAAGGATCTGAAAATTAACACTGCAAGTACATAAAAAGAAAAGCACACTGAATAGTGCTGGCTGGAAAACAACAATTCCATTTTGTTAAACATTTCAAGGCTTTGAAATTTGTTTTTGTTCCAATATGAAACAAAAATGAGACTTTCTGAAAGTTTTCATGAAATGAGAATAAGAGAGAGTATTTGCTCCCTCTGGACCTGAAAAAAACTTCCCAACAAAATTGTCTCCAAAATAGATAATGTTTCCATGAAACATTCTGGTTTTGATGAAACAGCATTTTTCAACAGGAAAAAAAAGTGTCAGCAGAAATATCATAGCCATTCTAATACCAAAGGCTTATCTAGATCGGATGTTTGTATGAATAAATTATGTTGAGAATTGAACCAATCTAATTATATTTATATAGGTCCTCATCTGAACACCATATCACTTCCCTTAGAAAGCTACCCCATAAGATAATTGATCTATTTAAAGGGTTTTTTTCTTGATTTAAGATATGTTATTTTATTCAAAGAATGTCAAAGGAATCACAGAATAAGCAAAATCTGAGAGGTACCATACATAAATTTGTTACTTATCAGGGGAATTTTTCTGTAAGCCTGTGGACATTCTGATTCTAAAATAAGAATGGCTTTATGATTTGTGAGATTATTTTTTTAAAAAGAAACTTAAACTGTGCTTCCCAACCCATGAATTAAGCTGTCATATACTAAGGGAAAGTCTGTGCTCAAATCTTCAACCCAGGCTGGGCAGCACTACAGATAAACAGACTGTAATAAACAGTTCTGCAATGAAAGGGAGAAAAACTAATGTTTTCAAGTCTTTGAATCTACTGAAGAGGAAGAAAACACTCATATTTTATGAAATATTGCATACAGTAATTCTTCTCTATCCTTTGCTCTGTTAAGTGTGGATCTGTGTGTTAACTTTTTATGCTCATTTTGGAGTATGGTTGGCTCAAGTACTGCTGGATGCCCCCAGAATGGCAATCAGGGCATTTAATTGAACAAAGCCCAAGTCAGTTGATCCAAGAATATGGATCACAGAAATAAATAAAAAGGCAGATCACCTCTGCCTGCCACAGCATGCAGTACATTCTCCCAGGAATGCTCACCTTCCTCTTGTGGTTCTTCGCAAAATTTTCATTCCAGCTAGGCAGCAGAATCTTCCTTCCCATCTCCTGCAATACTGCTCAATGTCGTCTGCAGAACTCAGGGACTGCAACTGCACCTCACTGAACATCCCATAGGCATCCTGGACCAGGAGGCACAACCTGCAAAACATTCCTCTGTTACTCATTGGCTCCTGTTCATAACAAACTAGTTACCGAATTCCTGAAAATTACTTTACAAGCTTCAAAATGGGGCTTGTCTTCTACAATATCTGGAGAATTCCTACCAAAAAATGAATACTCATATCAATAAACAGACCTGCTATCATTACGAACATTTTCAGAAGATAACACAGCCATGAAATAGAGAAGCATGACTGAAAAAGAGCGTAAAGGGCTTGCACTGGGGATTAGATCAACTGATGTCTATGCAGTATGTGGTTTGTGTACCTATAAAAAAAGAAGGTTGAGTTTTTGCCTAACCTGAGGTGCATTCTGCAATGCACACAGAGCAATGATGCAAACATATATGTGTGTGCGTGTATATATATAAAAATTCTGCTTAGAAGTAAACAAAGCAACATATTTCACAAGTAATAATCACCAAGACTGAAACTGGCAAAGCGGCAAAGCAAGTATTACATTTTCTATAGCTTTTTTTAAGAGTCCTGAGGATGCAAAGAAGAGTGAAATGTCAATTTTTCTTAAAAAAAACCCAATCAAACAAAAATCCAGCATGAAACTACAAATCAGTACTTTCAATACTGGGTATGAGGAAGCCCAGAGGAACTATTTTAAGGGCGTAATTGAAGAACCTGCTAAACAAACAATTTGATTAAAGTAATCTATGGAAGTAAGGGCTGTAGGGCTGGGAAGTATTGCTTAACTGACTTGCTGGCATTTTGAGAAGGTATTACTGTCATAGCAGATAAGGCAAAATCAGTGGATGTCATACATTTAGATAGTCAAAAATGCATTTCACAAGATTCTGCACCTGAGATGAGCAGCCACGATAGCATGAGTCATGCAGCACTGGAGGAAGGAGGCTGCTGTCTACAAGATTGGTTTAATTGCCCCAGAAGGAGACAGTTAAGCATGGAAACTTTTCAAAGGGAGACAATAATTATCTTTGAGGGTAGCACACACATCTGTATTTCTAAATAAAACTCAGGGGTGCACTAGGCAGCAGAATTCAGTTGATTTCAAAGGTACATGCCAAAACTGCCTTCTCCAGAGCAGTACCATTGCTCACAGCAAGCCAACTCCAACTGCTTTTGGAGCACATCATATAACATACTATATGCATCCTGAAAGCATTCAACAGTAGTCATTATATCTTGATAAAACACATTTTAAGTGAAACGAGTTCCTACATTTCTCTGGAAGAAATCCATGTATTTCTTTGCAGGGAAGCTTAGGCACATGGAAGATCATGAATCACAGCTTTCTTGTTCATTATGAACTGCCTAATTTTGGCTTACACCCTTGAGAGGGCTGTATTTGACATAGGATACAACTCCAAAGCCTTTCAGACATCAGCAGCTGTGCAAGCACCTGCTGAGAGCCCTCATTTTTCAGATTCTGGTGCTGGTTTTGTGAAGCAGAGAGCGGTAGGACTGAACACAAACTAAGGCTCCTGTATTTCCCCATTATCTCTAGCTTCAAGGGTCCCACACAAACAGTCTTTACCGGGCAAAGAAAGCTTAGGAACAGTTCTTCCACAGTCTCCCAAGGTTAAGAAGTCCTTTGGAGCCATGAAACACTGCTTCTACCCTGAGTAACGATAAACAGGAGGAAACCAAACGCTGTTGTGATGTGGAGGCTGGAGGGAAGGTGTACCCTCACCTCTGGGATGACTGGTGTTCCCTACCTAGAAAGTGGGTGACTCTTAACAATATAAACCTGTGTCTTCAACAGCTCGATCACTCTTCATTTTTTGTGTAAAACAATTAATGAGATCCCTTCTGAATTAGCACCAGAAGACCATCTCCAACTCAGAACAAAGACTGATGTGCTACAAACACGAGAGCCCAGAAGCAGAAAAACTATGGTTGCCTGCCGCTTCCTGTGTTAGGACCTTGCAGTCAGTTAAAAACTCTCCAAGTTTTAACTGATTGGACTGAAACTCCTCTGTTTTGTTTGGAAAAGCAGAGCTAATACACTCTGGACATTTCTGAAAATCAGATTGAGGGGAGCAGGAAAAACAAAGCAAACAGTTTTGCCTATGTTAACAAAACATCCAGTGACTGCTAATTGTGAAAAATTAGGCCTTCGTATCTTGGAGCAAGCAAGGGCCAACTGAGTTAGCGTCTCAGATCTGATCAGTTCAGCAGCCTCTTAACTGATCACTGGAATTTCTCATATCTTTAGTGAGACATAACTGAACACAAGTAAGTCTCAGACTGGCTGGCACCAGGCTCATATTAAGTCCTCTGGGACATGTTAATTGCCCAAATAAAATTAGCTTGGTTGGTGCTGAAGACATCAGTCACTAAAAGTACATTTTCCCAGTCCTTTTATGCCTGGGAGTCTCAATTCCCTGCATCCCTGGCTGCACATTTCAATCCCTTTGTGGTGGCAGCATAAATGGCTAGGCTAGGAAACTGAACTGATCAAAAAAATACTGTAGCCAAATAATCATCACCATCATCCTCACCACCAGATCAGCTCCTTGAAAATTAACTCCGTAGAAGGAAACTCCTGTTTGCATGGAGTACTACTTCTAGTCAAGGATGTATTTTCCAGACAGGATTAGGAGGCTGAAGCTCCCACTGCAGCTATCTAGTGTACGCACCACAACATCCCAGGTCAGATGATGGCAGAATGGTCATCATATGACCAAGCTTCATATACAGAGTAAAGAAAAACCGTGTAACTTGAGACGTATATCACTAATGTTCCCATTCACACTAGTAATGCGTTCATGATTATTGGTATCACTAAGAAACACAGAGCAGCAGAACCTCTTGTACCAGACCCCAAGTGCTTTTGCTCTGTTAGGACCGTACACGGGAGCAGACCTCCACTATGATACACGTGTTCTAACAGTATCCAAAAGGTAGTCGCGATTTCTCTGCAATATATATTTAAAATTAAATGCACATATTGACTCACTTGGAAGACAGGATTTCAGTAATAACCATCAGATGCCCAATTTCAGACTAAAAGATGAGGAACATCCCATGCTAACACTTGTGAAGGGAACTTCACAAACACATGTTCCCTCCTTCAGAACACTTTTAAAACAGTATGAATGAAATAATGACAAAAACTTGAAATATCCTCAACATCACTTGATCTGTCTCACACTGATTAACTAGGTAATGCTATAGGTATTTAATGATGACTGACAACTCATTTTCCTACTTAATGACTACAATGAAATCAGCTGAATCAATCCAACAACAGACTCAGCAATGCATTTGGGGACCTACTGTCACATTCCCTGAAACCAGTTCTGTTCTAATGGATTTTGCACACGCTGTTAGCATCACTAACAGTAGTTCAGTTGCTTTCAGAGGATGTTGATTCATGGCCTTAACTTCCTCACCAGCATCGGTTTTTTCCTTGATTTCACTTTATTCCCAGAAAAGCACATTTGTATTATTTTCCCATGTTACAGTGTAACATTTGTGTTGCAGCAAATGTTCTTGCAAGCTAAGTTTTAGCAGCAAGTCTAACTGCGATTAAAGCAAGTTTGTCCCATGATCTCTCCCCCCTTTGAAGCTCATTACCAGGATCAAACCCCACATATAAATTACGAGACAAGCTGCAAATCCAAAATGAGTATCTACCCCCAGGAATTTAAATGCCCCCAGCATTTAACATTTGTGCACATCTGCCACACATACTTTTTTTTTTCCCATTAAATGTGAAGTTAGTACTAAAACGGATATTCAGCTAAAATACACCTTTAGCAATGCCTTTTCAGTATGACAGTAATGAACTGTTAAAAAAAAGAAGGGCAACATCTTCCTTTTTATCAGCAGTGCTCCTGCAGGGAGGACTGAAACTTCTTTTTCAAAGGAGCAGAGAATTCACTCCAGGAGTGAGGGATGGCAGGGAAGCCAGCAGAGGAGTGAGTGTGGGAGATGCAGACGAAGGAAAAGGTGATGTATGACTCAGTGGTAATAACAAAGGGGGCGAAGATAGGGAATGATAAGAAGGGAGGCAGAGATTAGTCTTTTTTTTCCTTCCTTTTTTTTTTCCGTAAAGTAATGACACAGTAAGTCTCATGCAAAAGCTTGGGAAGATTTTGTTAATTTGCTAATAGCCAGGAGCAAGAATGGGGGCTGGGGAAAGATGAGACTGATTACTCTGCACTATTTCTATGACTGTGCTGATCTTTAGGACTAAATGTCTCGCAGTAGAAATCTGGAGAGGATTACAGGATTACTCTGCCATGCCCTTCTCCTACTTAGTCACTTCTCATGGGTAAAGAGTAAAGCCTTCTTTTACTATTACTTTTTTTATGCACGAAAAATCATGTCTCTCCACACCACTGCCTCGTATTGGGCAGCTGACTTTCTGGAGAGGTAATAGCAACAAAAACCTTCTTCAGCTTTGGCCACATCCAGCCTCCTCAGTTGCTGGTGGAAAAGAGTAAGAAAAAATCTACAGACAGAGGAGATGAGAGCGCATGGAGGCCAGAACTGACCGATGACACAGGGACTGCCTTTACTGAGTCTTGCGAAAACAAGCAGCAGAAATTTGTCACGAACAGATCTTAACTAACAAATAATCGTTCCCCCCTAGGGTAGAAGGCCAACTGTGTGGCCCAGAGCAGCTTTTCTCCATGCATAGCTAAGCTGTGGAGTAGGGCATGAGGAACAAGACAGCCACGCGAATGCTACCACCTTCACAGTGCTCAGCAGGGACTTCATTAGTTACTCCATCTTTGGAAGGGAGGGAAAGGGGGGAATGGGGAAAACGGCTGAAACCTAATGGAATTGTATTAGCTCTGATATTTGCTCATTCTTTATCTTAACCATCCAAGAGACAGCTGCTGCTGCTTTGTTTGTCAGAAGGACTTCTTATCTCTTTGAGGTGCGGTCCTAGCAGAGGCATAAAGCACACGTACATAAACACACATAAACAAAAACCCCCTCTCCCTTAATCACCAGAGGCACAACACTACCTACACAGCTCCAATTCAGCAACTTGTCTGGTCAAGTCTCAAGGTGGAGCTGATTAACTCCTGCTAATATGGCTCAGATTCAAATTGTAACCTGCAGGACACCACCCTACCGGGATTTACGCACTCCTTACATTCACCATACCCATATTATCTCTGAAAAATCAAAGCTCAGGGAACAGGTCTAAATGCACAGGGACAACCATCCATCTCCCCCACACCCTCGTAACACCAGCAGGATTTTCCTATTAAAAGCACCTTATTCTCCGGATCAAAAACTGCTTCACGTTCCTGTGAAGTATGGAGCTGTGGTAGCCTTTGGGGAGATAGAAGATGCAGAATTTTCTGCTTAATCCATGTCATTTGCTGTCACTGAACAGTACAGAGCAGCAATAACTATGGATTGAACAATATACATAAAAAGTAAATAAAAATTAATGACTAGCCCCTTCTATGCATAGACAGCAGAGGTACACAGGTTCAGAGGAAAGCGCTGCTTCCAGTTTATCCAGGGAATATATGATGACAACTCCCTCCAAGTATAGACACTTCTAGCAGCCAGGTTGGTGCTCTGGTTTGAACCACTGAGACAACCAAAATGGCAATAATTTGCTTTGAAAACTGGAGGTTTAAAATTACTGAAAAGGTGAGTTTGTGATGTCCATTTTCATTTGGTGATTGTGGAAAGACCCAACAGAAAGAAAGGAGAAGGCAGCTCAGGAGACCTGGACCTGGCGGAGGGGGAACAGCACACACAGTTAACACCAGACACTCCAGTTCCTTCCAGCGACAGACAGGCTGTCCTTGCAGAAGTACTGGTGGAAACTGCACATGTGACAGGGATATCAGCAAGTCTTATCTCAGCATCTCAGATAGAAAATACGTAGCAGAGGCCTCCCCGGTCTCAGGAAAGCAATCTTTTCTTTGCAGGCGCTTCTTAGCACGTAACAGAGTGTTTATACAACACACTTTGCCAATAACTCCCTACAGTAACTACACCAAGCCCATCATTTTGGATTTTCCTTGTTTTTCCTTACATTTTTACACACATGTTAAAAAAAAAACGAAAAAGAGTGAAAGAGGTCATAAAATAACCGTTGCTTATTTTTATTCACTTCCTTGAATAGTCACTTACTTCAATACAAACTGGAAAATCAAATGCAGCTTCCACAAGGTCTTTCATGAATCCCTGCCTGCTGATTGCTTTTTCCATTTCTTCATTCAGGTTAATCCTTCCACCTACTATTTTCTACCTATGACCTGAAGAAGCAGCACTTCTGTGGGAAACGGCTTTTGTGCATAGGAAGAGACTTGTACGAGCCAAAAACATCATCAAGGCTACCTCTGCAATGCAGAACGTGCAGGTAGAGAATGGAGCTCCACGGCACTGTAAATGATCCCACTTACTTAAAACATGGAATACCACCGGCCTGGTGGGAACTATGTACAACTTCTCAGGAACGGGTGTAGCACAAAACCAAACAGCTTTTCCTACTTGCAGTGCCAGTCAGGGCTTCACGTGACAATTTTTTCCGCATAAACCATTTCTTCTATGAAGTTTTCACGTGGCACCAAATGAACTTTTAAAACTCCCCATCTGACACAGTCTCTAAGTGCACTTCCAAATTGAACTGCTGATGTGTGTTTTGTTTGTATGCAGAATTTTACACAAAAGTAAACAAAACATTTAAAACCATAAAAAGACATTCTTGACATCTGCTCAAACACAATATGGAGCCTAAGCTGTAATTTCAAACAGTTACAGAGTTGCATTTGAGAAATAGTTTCAGTATCAGCCAATAGCTTCCCTTATCTCAGATTCATAAATGAATATTGAAGTTGTTATATATTAATAGCTTAAATCCAAAGTATTTATGCCACGTAAGTAAAGATCTATAGTGACGGTTGGTTTGGAAGACACAGAAAGTTAAGGAAAAGTAACTTCCCAAGTACTCCTCAGGTTCCTCAGTGTACCATTACTTCAGCATGGAATCCCATTACAACCCCTTGGTTGTTTCACTATACAGTTCAGAGAAAATATTATTTTCCCGCACATCATGATTTACTCATCAAGAGCAAAAATGTACATTCAAGACACTTTCAGGCTCAGTTGAAAACTGCAAGTCTCTCTTATGGATGATCTCCAATAGAAAAATCATGTTCCAAATATAACGTATAATTACCACCCAGCCATTTAAAGTACTTATCTATGAATCTGAGGAGGGGTTCTTTGTTTATTTTTTTAATCTTAAGACTTTGTAATTATTGTTTTGGCATCCAAGAATTCCAACAGTCGGTGAGGTCCTGCCAAAAGATCTTCTCTTGCAAGGTGCTCAGCACCCTCCTTTCCAAGAAAATCAGCATTCATTTGCTGGTTCTGGCAACATTTCACATCATCTTTGCCGCACTATGTTTCCTCCACGCCTCAGTTCCGTATACGTAAAAATCAGAATAAAAGTCCTGTCTTCAAAGGGTGATCTGAAAGTAACAGTGGAACTATACGGTAGGATCTAGGAGGGCAGGTTCACAAAGTCTCTTCTGTGTGCTAGATCCCATTTGAGTTGGGGGAGGAGGCTACATATAGGTATGTATATATATGTAGAGAGAGGGCTTCCTTGCAGTATCAACCCATTTCTTCTGCACTACAGGCTTAAAGAGCTCTCAACTGCCCCTGCAAAACTCCCAAGCGAGGGCTTTATAGAATTACAGCATCTGGAATGAAGCAAGAACACTGTAGCAGCAGTACTGGGGTCCCTTATCTTTCAAGACCATATTATTTGTGAATTCACCAGATTTACTTCTGAACCACACAGACCATGAATGGGATCCTAGAATATTTTCTTTTTAAAATAAAAACAAAACCCCAAAACTAACATGAAGTGAGTACTAAAAAAAAAAAAGAACTGTGCATTTCAGCAGGCACAGAACATCTCAAAACACATTTTTGGTAGGATAGCGTTGCACATGTGCTTCCCCAGTGCATGTGAAAGGTAAATGAAATATAATAACACTGCGGGATTTCTTACAGAGCTGCATCTGCATTCAATAAGACATTCTGCTCTTTCAATGCCACATCACCCCACTGAACTAGCACAAAAATATAATATTCATTGAAATAAAACGCAGAATAAAGAGCAAAGAAGAAAAGCAGAAGTGAAAACACATTGGGTCTCCTTTTCTGGCAGAAAGGCAGTTTTCCACTCTTTCTCGCAGGGTCCACGGTTTCTGTTTTTCACTCCCGCTGTTTTTCTTTACTCTGCTTTAGCGGCTGCCTCTCCTAGGTGTGTTTCTAAATGAGGGAGAGGGAGCATGTTTGTGTGTGCACGTCGCGTGTTTACAAGAGTTATGGTAGCAGTTCTCAGCAGTCCACCGAGAGTTCTAGGAAACGGCCCCTGTTATTTTATTCTGGGTCAATGTCAGCTCATGTCAGGCAGCAAAGATCACACAGGACAGCTCACTCCATCTCGCAGTCCTGGCCGGAGGCCTCAATGGGAGAGGGAAAGGGAGCGAGCTGCGAGTGGGCGGAGAGCCTTCCCAGCACTCTACCAACCACCGCACGAGGAATTATGATAAACACCACTCTGGAAACCAGATACAACAGTACATTGTGTTCTTCTTCGGAAAAACAACCAGACTTCGGCTCACTTAAAGTAAACAGTTAATCCTGTTTATCTTTTTTTTTTTCTTTCTTTCTTGATGAGTTGTTAACAGAACAATCTCTTCTGCAAAGCAAATAAGAGATCCTTCCCTTAAAATTCGTACTGATTTTCTCTTCCTTCAAGAAAAAAAAAAATCAATTCGATATGTAAACTTTCTACTATCGGCAAACAGTGTGGAATAATAATCTTTCTTGGCTCAAACTGACTTAACAAAGCGATGCCAAAACTGAATGAAACCTTTCCCTCACTTACATATTTTATTTTGGAAAACTGAAGTCCCAAACAGAGCGTTCTATTCATCCCTTTTAACTCTTCCTTTTCTGACAAGAACAAGCAAAACTGGTTAAAAGAGAAGAACGGGGGACGCGTAGTGCCCTTGCAGCCGGAGTGCAGGCTGCCTGGGGAGCACGGATGAGCTACTGAGCCGGGGGGGGGCGGCTGGTCCCAGGTTTTCTCTGGGAGGTGAAAAGAGAGGAGTCAGACTAATCAACTGAGGTAACAAACTGTTATCCTCCTTTTCAAAATACTTACTGTGCAAATTCATGATGTCCCTGACTTTCAGTATTAAGGATGATTAATTAGTAAAGCAGATGGAATTGATTATCTTGTTTTGCTGGAGTCACCACGGTCTACCTATTAACTACTTCTTACTGGGGACTCCAACCGAGTCCACTCAAAGCTACGAGCTTTTCCAAAGGGGATTCTAATTTTTAGCACTCAGGAGCTTAAATAGTTCTGAAAGTCAACAACAAAAGTGTGCTTAACATCCCCAGTCAGTAAAAGTTTGTTGATTTAGCTATTTATAATCATAAAAATACATGATTTGCAAACCTGAAAGAGGAGAAGGAAAATATTTCCCTGATTTATTTTTACTCATCTTGCAAGCCCTAAGATTCTGGGGTTTCTGTGCAACCGATGTCAGCAAGTGCAAAAAATGTAAATTCAGATCTGGGAATGAAAGTCTGATTTCCAGGTATTTTTTTTCCAAATATTTCACATGTAAAGCTTCCAGATTTTTTATGCTTTTTCTGCCTTGAGATCCTGATTTATTTTGCATTTATTTGAAAATCTTTCGCAGCAGTTACTGAATTTATATCACTCTCATGAGCTCTGAAGTGCCAGAGCAGGATCAAGCAGCGCTATTTCCCATTGGAAGGAGGCAGCTGTCAGCAGGCTGGGGCCAGAACCCCAGAGGAGCAGCCTCAGGACTATTCCCCCCGCCCAGGTCCACCACTTCACCCACCATGGCCTCCAGCCAAGACTGGAAGAGTGAGTATGCCTCCAGCCAAGACTGGAAGAGCCAGTATTGGTAGGACAGGACTGCTGCTGAACACTTCATCTTGCTCCAAGCGCACCCTGTCATTTAACCCCCTCCCTCCCAGTGCTACACCTGCACAAGAAGAGCATGGTTGCTCTCTTATGATCATGGGTTTGGCCTGCAACATTTGTCCCCACATTGATTGACAGTCCACGATGCTATCTTGGAAGGACCCAACTTATGCCAAGGTGTTGCAGCTCTGAGCCGAGTGGTTCTTAACTGCAGGACTGCAGGGAAGAAGCAATATACTTTGGTAAAACCTCTCTCTCAGCAAGCCAGAGGAGAACATGGTGGTGCTATGGCCTCTGCTAGTTGGAGAAACTCCTGGGTGTGGGAGAAGAAAGCAGTAAACCTAAATCGTTTAGGGTGCAGCTATAATCCATGCACAAAAGAGGACTCCCTTTGAATCCCTACATTTTGACCCCATGGTGTAGGATCCATCACACCCTACTTCAGGAGGTAATGTATCAGCCAAGAGGAATGCGGATGAGATGTGAATCGATGGGAGATCATTAGGAGATGAAGCAACAGCAGGAGGAAAATGTGGAAGGTGAAGAAAACAAAGATCAGGAGGAAGTGCTCTCTGATATCACCTCTTTTCCGCTTCCTTACACCTTGCTCTTCTCCATGTCTCTGGTAGTTAGAGATTAGGTGAAAAAATGCAGGTCTGTGGCAACACTAGTATAATCCTGTGGATGACCTACAAGCATTACTGGTGGAGAACTTTCCCCAGAAATTCAGAAATTATGGACACAACAAGCACTGCTGAAAGGGAAGTGCAGATGGCAGCAGTTTTCCAATGTGAAAATAAAAAATAAGGTTTTGTTACCATTCCATTTCAACTTTTCAAAATGAGAAATCCTGTTTTCCACTACAGGTCAAGTAAAGCTTTATAAATGACTTTTAAATAAGCAGCAGTCCAAACTTCAGTCAAATTCGCATCTTTTCAATGATTTCAATGAGCTTCATTTCATGTCGTAAAGCAAGCAGAGACACCTGAGCAGAACCAGTAACATTTCTCCACCTTGATCTCATTCAAGCACTCATGCAAATTCCATGTTTCTCTTTTAAAATTATCTAAACTGAACACCAATCAGGGATCAGAAACTGAAGTAATTTTATAAACACCACACTTACAACGTCCTATAATTTCAAGGAATCATTTTCAGTAGGATCGGAACTTGGAGGAGAGCACACAGTACATAAAAAAGAATCTTAAATCTGCTGTATTCTGATGACTTTTTTTTTTTTTTTTTTGCATATAATTGGGTAATCTTAAGTCATGCATAGAGAATCTCTCACTTCTTTCATCACTTTGGTTACCTTTGGATGCATATAGAGACTGCAAAAATTATGTGTGCTAGTGGGAAGTGTTCTAAAAGAAAAAAAATCTGTACTACAGCGTCTTAATCACAATTACTCTGTAGAGATGATAGTCTTTATTTTATATCTCATGCATGTGGAATACTATTTTACTGTAATGACATAATCAGTCATTACACTGGATTTAATATAATAACCCTGGTCAAATACTAAGAAACTACATGCATGGTATACTCGATTTTGATTTTCCCTCCCCCATGAAAAAAAACAGTCCTGAAAGTAAGAATCTGTTCAAATATCAGTACAGCATAGCTTGTTTTCATTATTTATATTCCAAAGGAAATAAAAAAGGAGGACAAATCTAACCAAAACTACAGGAAGAGTTTAGAGAGACAAAAGATAATCATGTAAATTAGAACTGGATTAGGGCCCTTAGTAAACCTATCTATTCATGCCAAAAGAGGTGATTTAATATTGTGTGGTTAAGATTCTGGTTTTGTGTCTTATCCAAAAGAATATCAACAATAGCACATTGTTCTCCTACCACCATGCTGGTGTTACAGCTTCTGATGTGATTCAGCACAGACTTGAAGGGAGAAGCATCGCTAAACACAGTTTGGATTTTCCTGAGCTATCACCCATTGCAGGCCAGCAGGAGATACAACATCACAGCCAAGATCGCAAGATACCTTTCGTCTTAATTTAAAACATGTAGTTTCCTGTTGATAGCATTCTGTATTGTCACTCTTCTTGTCTTGCCCTCTTTTTCCTGTCACACGTGCCTTCTCTAATTGAGACTTCATGGTACTGCACCAAGGAAACATTAGGGCAGGGACAACTTCTAGATGTTTCTGGAACATCTGATACAGGGTACAAGCCCTAATCCTCACAGGAGCATCTCTGTCACAAAAACAGATCAAAATTTTGGTGTAGCCATTTAAACATGAGTCGTTGCTGCTTATCCTTCTTAACCATGTGCAACTGGGCTAGTATTTGTATTTTCAGAGTACTGTCAGCATCGTGGCAGTTGCATTTTTCTCCCTCAGGCTCCCCACTGAGTAGGATCTCTTTGGACTGAAGGGTCTCAAACCAGGCTGCTCCTCCAGTCTGGATTCATCCCCGTCTCCAGAACAGAGCATTCAGAAACCATCAGAAGGTGGTTTGAAGGCTGCTTCAAGGGGGCTCATTCCTATTCGACGTGAAATTTAAGGCGCAGAGAACCGCCAGCATATAAAAATTTTATTTTACACAAATATAGGTCGCAATTGTCATGGGACAAATATAGGTCCGTTGTCATGGGACACACTGCCCATGGTGTTATCTCCACTGCCAGGTGATGTCAGACACCCGTGATTTTGGATCATGTGACACCATGTAACTCACGTACTTCTAAGGTGAACCATAAAAAGTACCTAAATTTCAAAAATGGGAATACTTTAAAACAAATACAGGCAAAGCCTCCAAACGACATTCTCAAGAATAGTAGACAAAATGCCTATATTTTTAATGTATGTGCTTTCTGACCAGCCATTTTTCAGACACGTTTCCTGAATTCCACCGCTGCAAGTAGTGTGAAAATATCAGCAAGACAAAACTACACTAAATGAAAACACAGTAAGTGAATCCCACTTGCATCAATCTAAGTATTTTGTTTTACCAATTGAAAAAACTAAGTTAAAAAATCATAACTGAAATGGAATTTCTAAACAAGTGGTTTTAGAGTAGGAAAATGGCATTGTTTCAAAACATAGCATTTCAGCAATTTCACAATTTTTCAATTGCTTGTACAAGCCTTTCATAAGACAGATTTCATTTTTTT